>OW386552.1:10000000-10179341 GCA_936435175.1 Glyphotaelius pellucidus
CGGCGAAGGAGGAAACCATATGTTTCCTTATAACGCCGTGGGAAAGTGGTGGGGTCCCCTCCAATGGCACACGATTTAAGAATGATCACATACTCGTTAGAATTTAGAGCTAAACTTAAAAATCAGACTATCGTAGCCTTAAAGTAGGAAACCTTTCTGCGATATTGTAAATAACTAAACATGTAAAAATATAAATAACTCTATTTAAATCGTAGTTGAATTTTTAAGCGTAAACAGGCCAATTAAAAAAAATTATACTCATGTAAAACTTTTGCACCTCCGTTAATATTATTCTTGAAAGAAGATATTATTATACATAAATAAAATGTGTTATAGTTGCAGAATAAGTTTTCCTTGCAAAGTGCCGAGTACTTCCTCTATTTCATACCTGAAAAGAAAGCACTCTTATTAGTAGAGTACTGCAATATCTTATGAACTTTGAGAGCGGGTCTTATCCTCTTAACGTTTCTAAAAATCTAATATTCCTTCTGTGAAGATAGAAAACTCCTTGTGCTCTCCAATGGTGGAACATTTGTTAATACAGCAGAGAGATTTTTTACATGAAATAATCTCTATTTGAGAGTAGCGATTAAAAAGATTTTTTCTGGGTAGACAATATTATCAAAAATTATTCCCTTCTATTTGTATTAAATTTAATAATGTATATTTATTTAGAGTTTGGTAATTTATCCAGTTATTTTAGTCAAATGTTCTAACCTCTTTGTTTGAAACCCTTTTCGCAGTAGTCGAGTACTCAGTTCAATGTAAACATTACATAATCTGTAGTCAGCTTATCCTAAGGAGCATATTTAATGGATTAACTTTTTCCTCGCTGAAACAGGGATTTCCGTTTTCCTTTTCAGGATTTAAATTGAAAGGGTATTTTGCCAAACTTTTCTTAAAGCTTTCACACCACTTACACGTGTAATAAGTAAATTATGAAGGAATTAAAAATGGCCAGAACAACGTAGATATCGTTTGAACTAAGCGCCTTTCATTATTAAAAGCATCTTTATAATTAACAAACTTTGAAGGTATTGTTAAAATTGTAAAAGCTTTTAGAAAGCCTTCGAAGAAGTTTGTTGATTTTTTGTTTGTTTTGATTACAGGATATTATTCCACTGTCTAGCCACTTTTGTGTAATTTTCTTTTCAACACCGAAGCTATTCTTTATCTGTTCTGTTGTGTATTCCGTGTTGTGCCGTCTACCTACCCGAAGTGTCTGGGAGTTCACGCTGTCGATTTGTTGACAGCACTTGAGGCGATAAATAATGGTGTTTCCATTCGTTAGTTGAAAGCGCTTGGATATCCTGGGGATGTTACAACAGTATAATGTTGCCCAAAGCCGGAAACGTTACCCGTAGCGAACAGCGCCACCGAATCAAATGCAACCCGTCGCTACTTGTATGTAGTACCTACTTGTAGCTTGTAAGTACTTCAGATTGATGCATTGTTTCAGCATGCATTTTGGGATGCATATTATATGTGGGGAATAATGTATTGTTTCTAATTATAGTCACGTCTGATCGACGAGCAATTTTATTACTTCTTCAAACTTCGCAAATACGCTTTGTGGCGTCATTATTGATTTAATGAAAACAAATAACCTGGTATACACCACTATATCAAAACAAAAGTTAAATCTTTCTACCTCCGAAGAACATGAAATCAAATAAAATAGTTCCTATCTATTTATTTTCCCACCGTATGTTTGTACTGTGTAAAATATTTTTACTACAACACAATTCATAAACATTAAAACATAATAATAATTAGTTTGTCGTAATAATTAGTATTTTAATATTTGCCTATTTTGAAGAAATAATTAAGTATTATATTTAGTTATTATATTTACTATGTAAAACTGAAAAGTATACTGTATTAAATAATTAGAAAAAATGAGAGATTTCTTACAATCAAACTGATTGATCAGTTTCGTAAGATTTGTAAAATAAAATATTGTAAAATTAAAACTGAATAAACATATTTAAAAAAAAATATATATATATTTAATTAACATTATCATAATCATCGATAGTGTAAATTTTTATTGTTCTTTTGACTTTATGTCCGGGTTAAATCTTCCCCACAGGAAAAACTTAACCCTTCTACACACTTTTCCACAAATGATCATCTAGTCAATCCACGCTATGCAATTGAACTCCTAACTGGACCGATAAATCCTGCTGATCCCTCAATATAAATATTTAAAAAATCTTTCGAATCCTATATTTAATATGACTGATTTTTGCATTTTTATATATAAATTCTGTGACAAATCTAATAAGCCTAAATTTTGAATGAGAGAGCTAGGTATAATGCCAGTAGCCGAAATAATAAATGGTTATATTTTTATAGTCTAAGCTATTTGTTTTCATTACAGCAATATTATTATTTACAATTTTAGTTTTGTTGAGCTTTCCATAGCATTCCTCTCCATTACTCAGCACTTTTCTCCCTTATTTCTTCCCCTATGTAATTCACCCCCAAAGCGTTATTAAATTGAACCTTAACTTGTCGAACTTATGCTTGTTGGCACCATGTATGATATTTAATTTGTTTAATTCCTTTTCTACTGACTATTAAACAAAATACAACTTTTATCGTGTTTTCGGACTGTGTTGTCCAAAGCCTTGGCTGATTTATCCAGCATTTGGCAAAACATCGCTGTTTGCTTTGTCAAATTTAAACGTCGGTACACAAAGTAAAGAAAACCACATCAAGGCCTGTGCCCGCGCTTTATCCAATGGGCCGAGCTGGAACAACGCCTGAGGCTACGAACCGTTTACGAAACCTTTATGGCCCACAATATTTCGCTTGAAAGAATTCGCGGGCAAGATAAATAAAAAAATAAGCCATGAAATTTGCCATAATTTTAAACTGAAACCTCTATTAAAAATTAAATACTTGAAATTATAAATGCAGAGGGCTTCGAATGTCTTAGAAATTCTCTGATCATTATTAAAGGGCAATTTTTCCTAAATTCAGTGGTTTCCCGCAAATGTCTCCATTCGGCAGTTTTCAGCCTGAGGGCAATTTTTTCGTCAAACGAAGGATGCTTTCCGATATTGATATTGGTAATCTCCTGACAATTGTGCTATGTGTCCTATATATTTCCACTTGAGTGTGGGAAGTGGGAATTGTGACAGCAATGTCACAATTTCCAAATGCGTAAAAGGCATTTCTTGTATTGTTATTTATTGTATGATGTTAACACTCCAAACGTGTGACATATTCTTAGTATTTATTCATTAATTCACCTTAAGTCCAAACTTATATCATACGCTGATGACACACCAATTTTAGCTGAAAGATTAACCTGGAATTAAACTCAGAGAACGGCGGAATTAGATATATATTTAATTTTAAAAAATGGTGTGATCAAAATTTACTATCTCTAAATACAGATTAAATTTTGTAATACCATTTACTCTGAATAAAAATGCTACCCCTGAGAATCTAAACATTATAACTAAATACAATCCACTCTATAATTGTAATTTTATTTTTATTTTTATTTTTTTTATTTATTTTATTTGTTATCAAAATACATTAACATTACAAGAAGCTAAGGAAAACTAGGAAGGACTCCCGTTCTAGGACAGTCAAATTCATTTGTATGTAATCCTGATTGCTCTGTACTCACTGTTAAAACAAATGTCAAATACCTTGGTGTAATTATAGATATTAACATTAAGTGGAAATTACAAATCATTACAACAGTAGAAAGGTTAAGAAAATTAATGTACATTTTTATTAGAATTAGAATAGAAATTTTTAAAATTTTAGACTATTAAGAACCATCATGGAATTGTTGGCTAGGGTGGTGCGTTCAAAACTTTTCTTTTGCCTTTAAAAATTATCCAAAGAAATTAATAAAAAATATTTTTAAAAAGCCGTACGATTACCCTACCGATTATTTCAAGAATTTAAAGTCCCTTCACTTCATATAATTGGTAACATAATAACTTTTTTTTTATCAAATATAATATAATTAAAAAAAAAAAATTCCCATGTTGAAATATCTTGTATTCGGCGTGGTTACCAGATTTGCTAAGGTTGAGGTATGAAAAAGAGTACCCTAATCAACGCATCAATAAATTATAAAGTAGCTCGACTGTGTAAACTGTAAACGACTTGCTCTCAAATCTACAATCTCACAATATATAATCATTCCCTCATTAGATACGCCATCTTTGAAATGCCTAGTAAAATATAAACCATTTCCCCCTCCTCGTTGTTATTTTATTAGCTCCGCCGTCGATGGAAACTTAACGACATCTCTCGTGTAAGCCTTAAAGCTCTCGCATAATCGCCAATCACGACATCGTCTCGCGACTATCTTAGTTTTGTCCCAGTTGACAGAACATCGCCACGGTTCACCGTGATTTTCTTGAGATTTGTTGTCCAATTTTCGCGCTCGTCCATAAAACTTAACGAACCCACTCGCTCTAAACATTAAACTTTATACTCCATTTATGTCTTTCATTTTCCGGCGATAGTACACAAACAAAAGTATATCATTCAACGACGAATCTGCATAACTAACCAGAAACTGAAATATACTAGAAAAATCTAATGAAAACAAATGAACATCTAGATAGATATTCTCTTGTTACCTGCTTAATATTATTCGTACAATTGTTCTACGTAATTAAAATGTCATCTCATGAATACTGTTATTGCATACAATATTCACAGTCATCAATATATCACTATATTATAATCTTCTCTTTGTGAATTAATGGGTTTGGTAGATTGGTAGTCGTAATCCGTTAGTTATAATATATTATGTTATTGAAATTAGTTCTGAGTAGTTTTTATTAATGTTATTATTTATTTGTAAGTTAAAATAAAATTATATCATTTGTGTAATGGTGGTTTATAGTTTACTTGTTTCGATTTTATGTAAAACGCCCCTGCATTGACTGTTGGCAGACAAGACGCGTTGAAAATGATTGATATTAATTTATTACATTTTTCATTACTTCAAAGTAATATACATAAAAGTATACATGGTGCTTAATAATACAGCATCACTTGTTACTTTATATTTGATTATATTATTCAAAATGGATTATTATGTTATCCAAAACTTTAAATAACCGAATGGGAGGGCGGACAGGACAAAGGAGTGACCCGTTTCAATAATCAATCATTTTATTTTATCGAACTTTATAACTTCTGGAAGACAACTTTTTATTAGTTCCGCAAATCCAGCTTTGGGTCTAACTTTAACTTTCTTTTGTAGATGTGCAATCTTGAAATGCATTTGATGAATGAATTGCAAACTTTATATATATAAAAATCTCTCGTCACGATGTTTGTTCGAAATAATCTCCGAAACTACTTGACCAATTTTGTTGAAAATTGGCTTATTGTGTGTAATTTGGGCCAACATAAAAGATATGATAGTTTTTAATCACGATTTTTAACCTAAATATTCATTATTGCGAATAAATTGTTTGTTATAGGATAATGCTTAATAATTATTTGTAAGTTCCATAAGTTAACTTTTTCCTAACTGATAGCGGTGTGAGTTAATTTATCGAAACAACACTTGGTTATCTAGGTTGGGTAATCATCCAGTAGATCGCGTTGTGTTTCGATTTCATGTCACAGCAACGCGTGGCCTGATCAGCTAGTTAATATAAAACTTTTTATTCTCATGCATTTTTCTCTATTATCCATCTTTTATTTTATTTTGTTTTTTCTACACTATTTAATGTCAATGTTTTGTAGGCGTACAAGCATGAAATTAACAAAAAAAATAGTATTAATTCATTCTCATGACTTAAATACCCTTATAAATGGCAAACAGGGCTGAGCAAAATACGTGGTTTGCTGTAATTAAAATACAAATTACAAAATACTTTTTCGCATGTATTTAAAATACGAAACACAAAATACTTTCGAGCCGTGTATTTGAATTACAAAATACAGTATGTTAATCATTTTTTTTTTATTTCAAATACAAAATACAAATAACAAAATACATTTGGTTTTGGTAGAACCTTTGGTTGCAATAAATTGTCGGAAGTGCCCTTATCTAAGGGTGCGTTTCCATAGAAGAAAAGCTGAGCAGAGTGAAAAAGAGACGTGAAAAATTGACCAATCGTATTGCTCAAAAGACACATCTCATCTCCGCTCCACTTGTAAAGTTTTGTGGTTTTGACGGAATTTGATCATCCATTATCAATCAACTCACGTCTCCATGAATAAATACCGCGAAACGATGAAAACGACAATTGACAAGATACTTGGTTTGACGTACAGTATTACCAACTCTAAATATTAGCATATATTGCCCTGGATTCTAGCGTTTTAGTCTATGTATTATCTATTTTAGCTTATTTTTCATTATCATTATTAAGATCGTATTAAAAAATACATTTTTAGGAAGTAATTGAAATACAAATACAAAATACGTATTTGTATTTCAAATACGTATTTCAATTACAAGTATGTAATTCAAATACTAACCAGCTCTGATGGCGAACCGCGAACTTATTTTAGGCCAACTTTATTCTTGAATAAAAATGAGAGAAATTATTAAAGCACTTAATGATAGTTTAATCCTCCGGGAATCAGTTAGTTTATGGCCATGAACGTGTGGCCTAATGGGTTGCCATCCATCAAAAATTCAAAAGAAAAACCATAACTGACTTCCCCGACTGAATAAGGTTTTAATGCTAGCTCGTTCGTAATAAAACTATTCAAACAGTCTTTTACCTTGGCTGTTTATTTTTATGGATAGTTCTCGGAACGGGCATCAACCGTTAGAGTATACTTTTAGCGTTTAGGTTACTTTTAATGTGTAAAGATAGCTTCCAGTGAAAACCACACTCTAAACGTTGAACATACTAAAACAAATTCCTATATCCCCGCCTCTCATGGATCGGTGTGCATCAATTGTTTGATATTTCAAAAATTAAATTAATCAATATCTTTGTTTTAATCACACAATTTTTTTTCTATTGACTCTTATTGGAGTTGTTTATAAAAAACTAGTGGTTCTATGAATTGTACTTAGACCTCGCGTCCATTGCTTATTTAATATATCTATTTTCAATTTAGGAGGCGGGAATGGGTACCGCCCCCCGGGAACCTTTATTGGATAACCGACCATTGATCACCACAAGTGATCAATGGTCGGTTATCCAATTGATCACCCCTGCCATTGATCACCCCAAATGGTTCTATACGTTTGGTGATTTAGCAGGGGTGCCCGGGCTTATGGAGTAAGTTTTGTCTAGGTCTTGGCAGTGGATGACTAGGACACACTGAACCCCAGATTCCTTCCCAACCCTTAAACTCTTTTCCTTCCCAGAACTCTCCTTTCCTCTCCTTTCTTTAGAAATAAAATCCTCCACACAGCATCCCCAGCCTCCTGTATGGAGCTCATGTAAAAAAAAAATCTAACCAAAATTTCTTCTGAAATTATAAGATTTGATGGAAGATTCTTAAATGTTTACCTACTTAATTTTATGTAACATTTTTTATTGAAAACCAATTTTTATTTCAAATAAGGAATATTACGCATTTTGTGAAAACAAATATTGTTATCTCAATGACAATTCTTTTTTTCAAACTTTCTTTCGGCGCGTAGGAACCATCATTTTGAAAAAATGTATAATAAAATTGTGTGCAGTCTTTCCCAAACACGTTTTTTCTTACAACAGTTCTACTAATCTGTCCAATGCAACTTGTCACAGTTTCCAAAGCAACTGTTTCATTCTTGTCTTTCTTCTACGTAAGTTGTTCATTTTTTTTCCTACGGACGAACTTGTGGTTACCCTAGTCACTGCAACTGGCTTAAAATTTCATGGCATCATGAAAACCGCTCTAGCTTGTGCCAAACCGGGATAGTAAGCCAGGACCTTGCCAGAATAGGACGCCGGCATTCTGGCTTGCTATCCTGGCTGTGTGGCCCGAATATAAGGGAAAGGTGAAACTAATAACAAATACATAAATAAATATTTCATAAGTAGGCATGAATTGTTAGGATGGAAATAACTCTAGGAGAAAGGGTGAAGGGGACACTGAGTGGTTTACCGGGGATTATACCTTAAATTAAATTGAATACCGCGTTATTGTTCTTATGTATGGTTATTTAATACAAGAATGTTTTGCAAAATATTTTTTTTTTATTTATTAAATTACAGAAAAACATTTTGTACAAGAATTTGTATACCCACAAAGCTGTCATATAGCAGCTTGTCTGCAGGTTCTAACAATTTAAACATTCATAATAAAATATCTAAGAAAAAAATTGTAAATACATTTAAAGTTTTAAGGAAACATTAGAATAGATAGTAGTATTAGATAATTTAACTTACAACTATAAATATATAAGATATTTCAATATACCTACCTAATAAAAGATATGTAGGCAGCTATATATAATTTAATATTTCATAAATTCTTATGTTTATGTTTCGCAATGTTTTCTATAAATAACGAATGGCAATCATTTCGTTTTATTTTTCGATAAGTCGCAACTAATTTGATTTTTTTTATTTGTTCAATTTATGTTTATGACGGCCTCCGTGGTCCCGCGGCAAGACTCTCGACTCACAATCCGAAGGTCGCGGGTTCGAACCCGGCGTGCGCAAATAAATTTTATTTGATTAATTTGTGTTATTTCACAATTTATTCATTTAAAATAATATATAGTATATTTGCGTCACGTTCCAGAGTGGAAGATACTATCAGTATCGCCCTGGTGTAAGACCACCATTCAGAATTGAAACGTTGCTTGAAATGGCTTTAGCCGTGTTTAGTGACCAGATCTGAATAGCCAGGCACTTCCCCACCTTCCTCTTCCCTATCTCCTTCCCCTCCCCACTACCTTCAGCCTCACAACATACCCCAATTGGGGATGCCATAGTCTCACTGGCTCCAGACGGGAGCAGTTGGGACTCTTGTGCGGTATTTCATGTAAAAAAAAAAAAAAAATGTTTCTTTGTATTTTTGTACATGCGTAGTAATTCAATAGACAGAAACTAAACAGCCCTCATTTAGTTTAATTTTGAACACCATCGATTTATTTTGTACCAAAAAATATTTTTTGTTGCCAAATCTAAAAGTAGGTATCGTTTTTCTATGTCGGGAAACATTTGTATCACCCCAAACAAAACCATCGATTTTCGATTATTTTCTATGTTGCCCTAATGCAATTCCGTCTACACATTTTCCCCTCGTCATAAATAAGGCTCCCTCCCCGATCTAATTTAGAAAAACTGATAAATTATTGCAACACTATCCCAGTCCCAACCCCTAGCCTGGCTGACACCTGCCCAGGGTGGTTGGGTTCTCAGCTAAATTGGATCTGGATCCCAAAGAGTCCTGACTAGTGTTTCACTGAAGGATATAATCGATTTGACTCAGGTATAGAAAATATAATCCCCAAGACCTAATTTTATTGCTGAGACAAAAAGATAAAAGCATTTCTTAACGCCAAATGTCGACAAGATACGAGGATAATATTGAATAATTTATTTTTCCTCGATTTTCAACTTATTGCAGAGAAAAAAGTTTTAGTGAGCAGAATAATAGCTGTAAAATAAAATTTTAAAAAACATTGAATATGCTATTCAAAAAATTAATTTATTTAAATAAGTTGTTTGTTTGTAATATATTATAATAAAAACAAATATAGAACTTTTTCCACTTTCATTTTATTGACCGTAACCGGTTTCAGCTCGTTAGAGCCATCTTCAGACTGGTACAAATTATTCTAAGTCTACGGTTTATATACACAACATATGAGGGAGGGGTAGAGGGGTGTTCTACAAGGATTTCAATCAATTATATTAATTACATTTGTTATTAAGTCGTTTTAGACTGTCGAATTTCTAAATATTTTGGTAATTGCAGTAGGCTAATTAATTACCTTGGGTTTGTAGCTCACTTCAATATTGTTCAGGGAAAAACCTTACAAGTAATATGAATTATTAATGATCAAATATTATTGTCAAATCGTTATTATATTTATGATGTATGGTAATTTTGTATTGCTTTTTGAAGAGAAACATGTTTGCATTTGGAGTAGGAATGTCATTATTTAAACTACATACATATTTTAATTTCGAAATTATTACGAAAATTACAATGGATATAAAAGCGGAGACTTAGCAAATGATTCCAATTGCTTATTCATTACAAATTTAGGGTCTATTTTCTTTAGTTAAGCGAGTAATTTCTAAAGATTCTAGTCTATCTATAAGTTGTTTGTGTTTTCATTTTCGTATTCGTAATACTATCTGATGACTAAATTAATAATATTTAGATAGGTTGCTTTAATATTTGCGCCCTTGTCAACCCCGAGGTTAAATTTTCTGGAACTTTCGCAGGACTAAATTTTAGCATTTAACTTTTTTCAAATATTTCAGACGTTAAATCAACTTTTCGGGACACGTTTAGCGAATTGCTCGTTTCCTGCACACTGCAAACTTTTAAAGCAATTCCCACATTAATACAACTTAGCTTAGGCATCGCGGCGTTGCCAGAACCAGTAGATACTGTAATCATTTTCCGTGCAGCAAAAGTTGGGAAATTCGGGAAATTGGCGCGCGATCGCGAAATTCAGAGAGTACACTTGCTACCCCCTACATCCAGTTTAAATATGCCAAATGAAAACCGGAAACGGCTTATACCGATAGTAAGCGTGACCGGAATGTCGATGAGGCGGAGGCCGTATATCTGCTTCCGGTGTGAAGCTATTCGCAATTGGCGGCAGGCGGCTGAAAGCTGTGAGAAAACTTTAAGCTTTAACGGCGCGAGCTTTGAATCTTTTTACTATCGGTACTGTTAGAATGCAAAAGTTATTTCCAATAAATATGCTTGATGTGTCCTACCGCAAAATGCATTATGAATGCAGGCAGTATAAACATAGTTTTTACTTTATTTAGTAGAACAAATAAATTTGCTAATATAATGTCATTTTTAAACTCATATGCTAAAGTAATTGCTTATTTAGTGCTTTATGTGTCATCTTTATTTTGCCTTCATGATCACTGATCATCATAATCCCCTGTCATCGGAACATCTAATTTTCACCAAAAATGTGGCATATTTTGCGTTTGCATTACTTTGCTGATATATTAGAAATCGTACATAGAACAATTATTAAAATTATATTTAAAAAATCCTTGGACTACCCAACAGAACGCCTGTTGGAAGAATTTCAAGTACCTTCATTTAAAGATTTATATATTAAAAATTCGTAACTCAAATTTTAAAAGATAAAGATAAATATCAATTTTTAACTGAAAACAGAACTCGACTTAACCATGTTTTTCTATGCCCATTATTACACTTACCAGAAAGGCTTTTCACTAAAATTTGTGATGAGACATCGTTCTCCCGCGAGAAGTGCTATCAGATTTGTGTGATTTTCTACGGCTCTTCAGGGAAGAACTTTTTTAATCGGAAGAAATCGTTTGATAAAACCCAAATATTGCTGACTGTCAAGAAACATTTTGAAAATATTCTTAAGAAAAAAACTACTGCCACTTAATTGATCTTACAAATATCCTTTGTCATCCATGGTATCTTTTTTTTTTAAATACATAATATTATCAGATTAAATACTACAGCACACGTGTATTTATGTACGATGAATTATTAAAGTACTATTATTATGTACCAAGTAAAACATTTTATTATAAATAACGAATAATTTAAAAAAAAATAATAATTCTCTTTCGATTTGTTTTGACGACAACGGTGATGACTTTCCAAAGAGTCTCCCGTATGGCCTAGTAGAATAACTGGTGGTACCCGGATATCATTGAACTCTCTATCAAAAAACTTATGTGATATTTCCCCTTAATGATATAAAACGCGAGTGTTGGTGGAGTGGGAAGGAGACCGCGCGTGCAACGTCATCGCCAAAGTGTGGCAACGGAAATAATTCGATAACCTATTTTCACCATAAAGTACCTACGTGAAAACGTCTATGTTCAATGTAAAATATCACAGACTTCCATCCTGATGCCAATATTCTTACGCTCAGGACACCTTTCATTGTTGTAAAACCATTTTGCCGTGAAATTGTGTTGGTGCCTAAACAAAGGGTCGGTTGGTTTATTCAAATTAAAAAAAGAATTCTTTAGATCTACATTTTTGGGGCTGCATCTCTGCCACTGTAGACTTTATATGTTAGTTGTTTTAGTTTTGACATAACAAAAAATGAATAATTCCATAAATATTAGACATCCAGTAATGTTAAAATAGATGAAAAATATTATGCACATAAAAATAGTTGAAAGTTTACTGGATGATGTGCAAATAAAAACTTATTTTATATGTCTGTTATCCCTTGAAAAATCTCGATATTCCCCTTTGATGCACAAAGAATAATCAGTATGAATAGGGTACCTTCTCGGAAACCAATTTTTATTGCACAGTATCTTCGGTTCCTTTCTTTAGTGGTATCATCAGAATGAATAAAACATGAAGAAGATCTCTTTTTGGCGGTTGTGGGGTACTTGTTGGTTAAATATACCCATTTGTTCTCAGCAGAACATTACTTGGGGAAATATCGTCTGCTGTACGTGGAGTTGTCACCCATTCATTACACCGCTGGAACCAGGAATTTTTTTACAGAATTGCTTTAGTATCACCTATCTATATATTGGGTGTTAAGGGACATTTTTTATTTATTTAATATTGTTTAAATTATAACATTGTTACAGCAATACACATAATAATATAGCAAAAACAAAATAGTGAAATACACATTTTCAAGGATTTCTACGCCAATTAAGAGAGCTAGCTCTTGAGCTGGGTGTAGGAGTTATTTCATAAATTATATAATAGAGTGTACTATAAATATAATCTTAAATACTGGGATGTTGTAACGTTAAAAATTATAATATGGCATGAAATCAATTTACAACATTTTGATTGTGATGTTATGATTGTAAATTTTTTCAGAATTATTTGACCTTTTTTTTGATTGATACCAAACCTTTTATTTTTTTAATTCTTCGGGAAGACTTTTAAAATATTTTAACTCTTTGCGCCTCCCCATCCAATGATTCCATAGAATTAATGATTGGACTCGTGCGTACATACTTGACTTACTTTCCGGTAATTCCTGACATTATTTGGAGTAAAAAATGTTGATGAAATTTTAGTCTCCAGTGACTTTTTTGACGCTGACATCCGGTGACGTTTTAATGCCGACATGCGAGCTGTGTTTATTTTGTAATCATTTTAATCTATGATCATTTTCGTTTGCAAATTAAAACATTAAATTCATTCATGCCGATAAACACACCATAATGCCATGTCACAGAAATGATCAGATACTCTGCGATGGATAGGATCATCATACATTGGCTAGGTCCTGACGTGCATAGGCCCTGTAATGCGAGGCATGTTTCACATGCATGCATTTATCGTATAAACTAACAACAACGAAAATAAAAAAAATGTTTCATGTCATTCCGTTTTTCTGTTGGTTTTAAGTAGAATGTTGCACTTTTGCTTATTTTTAATTTGATTCTATTCAATGAAATTCAAAATCCAAAGAGAGAGTATGTTACAAAGATAAAACCCCTATTTTTCACGAAAGTTTCAAAATTTTAGCCCTCATGCACACAAAACGAAGCGTACGATTTTTTAAAACAGTATCATTATCAATAATTTCTTTTATCAATTATCACGCACCTAAAATGAACCACTTTTTATATATTATTTTTTTTTTTGGTTTTCGTAGGATTCGATCCTAAGTCAGCTAAAATGTCTGCAAAGGTTCGTCAGGCGCTTTACACCACACCTAAAGACACTCGCACGGTACTGTGGATTTATCGTAATGTATTGGAACCGAATACCCGTGGTTTCGCCCTCTGAAGGCATCATCTGATAATGCCTTCAGAGGGCGAAACAGCTGTCACGCGTAATAATAAATGGGCCGAACTTGTTTATAATAAACTGTTTTTATACATTAAATAATAACATTTAAGAATATATAATAGAAATAAAATTAAAATGGAGATCTACAAAATAAACCTGATAACAATAAATATTAAAATATTATTCACTTACGTCACTGTCCTAATTTAAAAAAATTACGGGATGCACAGAAGTCCGTTTCGGAATGGCGTCATTCCAGGTGTGAAGCATATATCACGGTGCCTTATTATTGTCCGCATAAAAACTGGACTGCATTATAAATAATAATAATAATAATAATTGGACAATTTGTAGAGCGCCGTTTTTGTGAAAAATCACCTCAAGGGTGCTTTACAATTTATTTATTTAATATTCTTAGAATCTATCTAATTTTATTATTTACAAGTAGATACAGATACATACTTACCTGGCAGGTCACTTCCGATAAACACACTTTTTTAGAAAGTTTATGCTTGGGGATGATACGACTTTGCACGTGGAGGACATTATAATGAAAACACTGGACATTGCATGAATGTACCTTTGCTACCCTCATCACTGTTGCTTTTACATTTATAAGAAGATTAATGCCAAAATTGAATTTAGTATTTATTTTGAAAGACTAGTGAATTTAGAGTTCTCTGGGACTGGAAATTTTCATAAAATGACCTTTACAAAAGATTAAAATAAGAATTTGGTTATATTTTACACAATTAGTTATTTACAACGTCGTGGGCCGTGAAGGCGAAGGTGAAAGGTTTTTTAACTTATGGATACGACTGTCTGAAAAGATGAGTTTTGAGTTTAGCTCTAAATTCCGCTGAATCTGTGATCATTCTTAACTCGTGTGGCAGTCCATTCCAGGCTTTAGGTCCTGACACTCCGAAAGCACGCTCACCGAATTTAGTATCTGGTGTGCGTTTTGGTTCCTTCAACTTTCCGATAGCTGATGTTGCTGCTGACCTGAGGGTTAATTGTCGAGGATTGGAATTTTCTGGAATAACCAGACAAAAGTCGAAGTATCTAACCTTAAAAGGGAATAACCCGACAAAACCTGAAATATGTCATTTTTAAATCAATTTTTAGGCGTATTGACTCTTTTCTACAAATAATTATAAATTGATTTCGAAAGACTGTTCTTTTATCTAGCAATGCTATTTTTAAAATTTTGAGAAAATGTGTTTATTTTTAGTACAATAATGTTTTACCGTAGGTCGTTAGCAAATTTGTTAAATTTTCAAACAAATTTTTTTATAACACAACATACATTTCAAATCATTTAATCATGCAGTAAAATAAATCAATAAATCATTTGGGAAAGCTACTTTTCAGAATTTTAATTTAAGTTCAAATGAAATCATAAAAAAAGATCGGCGCCCTTGTTTTGTGACGAAAATACTTCAGTTTGTTTATTTATTTGCGGTCATATAAACTATTTTTTTTTAAATTACATTCTTTTTTGCTTAGATATTATTGAAAAATTATAAAAACTTATGATCAAAAAATAATTACAAAAAGTACATAATTTTAAAAGTTTTTTCATCACAAGTTTGGGCTTTTTTGAATGTAAGTATTTATCAAAGCAAATTCGGAATGAAATAAAATCGATATTGATTTATTATGTTAAAATGCTTGTATGAAGAACAGTTAATCTTTCTCATCGGAACCGCTCTGTACCGTTGCAAGGGTTAGATTGCAAGATCATCGTTCGACGAAGATCTTGCAATGCAACGAAATTTAAATTCTTGGCCGCTGGTCAATGGCTCTTAACATACATTTTTCTAAAGCAGGACATTCTTCTGCCACACACAATTATTAGTTCCAGAAATTCCTTCCGAAAGCTCTTCTCCGCGGAAATGTGAGCTTTATATTTGAAAAGTTACCCCCATCATCTGCATTGCGCCACTCAATTTTCCATAATATTTCCACGGAGCGCGATGTATAGCGGTTGGATTTTCTTATTACGGTTAACTCACTTTATATCGCCACTTGAGTTGCAGCTCAGCAGTTGCAATCCCGCAAGTGCATCGCGAGACTCTACTTGCACTTTGATGACGTAGAATGCAGCCTTCCACTAAAGGAAAAAGTGAAAAAGGCAACCGACTGGCGTCCAATTAGGTGAATACAAACTTGCGAGTAGGTAGAACGGGCAATCCCGGGAATTCTATCACAATACTCTATTTACCCCGCATTTTAACGTTGCAACAATTTAAAAAAAAGTATATTCTCTTTCGACTATGCTTTGTTATTCAAGGAAGAAACCGGAGTTTA
This sequence comes from Glyphotaelius pellucidus, assembly GCA_936435175.1. Classification (NCBI taxonomy): domain Eukaryota; kingdom Metazoa; phylum Arthropoda; class Insecta; order Trichoptera; family Limnephilidae; genus Glyphotaelius; species Glyphotaelius pellucidus. Next base: position 10,016,177 of record OW386552.1, read on the forward strand.
CTAAAGCACGATCCCGCGGAAAAAAAATTTGTACAAAATATTAGCTCTTGAAACCATATAATTTTTAGCAACATTTTTTGAAAAGTTTCATATTATTGGATGCTTAATTATGCATAAGCATCTCGTAATATTAGTTACTGTTAATAATATTGGTTTATTCTATAAGTTTTATTATTTAAAAGCCGAAGATGATGATTCAAATAAAAATAAATAAGTAATATGCCTTCTAGTTTCCTCACTTTGTCATAACTGTTTCAGGGCAATTATAAAATAAAGATCATTATATGAAACCATAATACGTACTTATGTACGTACGATACGTACGATACGTACGATCGTACGATACGTACGATACGTACGATCATTATATGAAACCATAACAACAATTACTTAACATAGTATGCAACAAAACATAATATATACTTTTAACAACTGTTACTTAACATCCTATGTAAAATATAATATAATAGGATATACTTTTAACGGTGACCGGACAACTTAGAATGAAATCAACTCAGAACCTCCTTTGTAAAGTCATTAAAAGTGTTGTAAAAAATATATAAAAAAATTGGTTAAATAGATTAAATTAAGTTACGGTTTATTTTAAAAAAAATTTTCATAGCTTTCAATGAATTTTCAAAGAGGTGTTGAGTTGAATTGATTCTGAGTTGGCATGGAACCACTTCAACAACTATTACCCAGTATATTATGCAATAAAATATAATGTAATTATTTGTATTTTTAACAAATGTAACAAAATGTAAAAAGATAATATAAACTTTTAACAAATATTATTTATTTTAATTTAATGAAAAACAAAAAAATTTGTGTAACACCACTATTTAATTAACATTAAATTAAAGATGACGCCACAAAGTAAATATGCCTATTTTGAAGAAATATTATTTAATTTAATACGTAACAAAATATAATATAATCATTTTTACCCTTATTAACTGTTACTTGACATATCATGTAACAAATTAAAATATAATAATATATATTTACGTTAAATAACAACTGTTATTTAACATGTTATGTAACAAGGAAAGGTTGAAAATTCCACTTCAAATAGTTGTTTTTTTTTTAATTCAAGAAGCTAGCTCTATTTTGCTAAAAACATGATCTCTTTTACTGTTGCTGTTTTGATGTTTTGTTGTAAAACAACATCATTTTACTTGAACAATGATTGGTTTGCTACATCAATTTACAAGCTGCATTTAACTCTGCATATTTGTAGTTGAACTGCAAACATTGAAATTCATTTAAATGCAATTCCAAAGCTATTAAAACACATAATAGGAGACTAATGATTATCCACTGTGTGCAGCTTTATTAATAATGATACAGAAATTGATTGCTTTCATAATTTTGATTTGTATGAAATTTAATACACTATACTGCGTATTTAAATTACATATTTTGTAAAACGTTTCGAATACCAGAACTCTAAAACAAAATATATGGTCTGTCAAATAAGAGTAGAAAATATTAAAAATGGAACTACAAAATTTGTAGGCAAGCAACACTAATTTACCTGCCAAATAATGTTTTAAAACGCAATGACACTGAATGTCTAGAACACAGTAAACCACATTTTGAAAAACATTTTTGTCCTTAAAAAAATCGAAGAAGCACTGTTGTAAAGTTACCTACTTAATGACATAATTTTGATTAAATTGTTTTTAAGTGATTTGCTTTCATTTAATTTAACTTAAATTTGAATTTAACACTAGAAAGAAAGGAAGAATCGCTAATGGTGAGTTTAATTACACTACTTTTAGATCTGAATGAGTTAAATATATTCAAATCTAAATTAGAGACATGATCTAAAGCCCGGGCAATGCTGGATACTTAGCTAGTATTAAATAAATGGAAGCAATTGTTAACTTTTTTTTTTTGTAATTTATTACAATATCTTTATTCTTCATTGTGTTAACACAAAATTGCAAAGCCATAATAATAATATACCTATATGCAATTCTAATTTTGAGATCAGTGGGTATCTATATTGCAATGAAATAATATTTTTTTCACTATTATTCCTTTTTCATTTTTTATAAAAATGTAGGTTACATAGCTTTACAAACACCACGAGTAATATGTTTAGTATTACCATTTGAACAACAGTAGCGCTCTCCTATGTTTTCTCCTCTTATTTGACAAACTGTAAAGTGTGCTAAAAGTATTTGTGAATTAATTAGTTGTGAATTTTTACACTTAACCGACAGAATTTAATTGAAAAATATTATGTTGGTGTTCGAGATTCAGGAAATTCAAAAGTACCTACGGTACATTTTCACAGTTGGCCAAAAACTTTGAAAAGCAATTATCTTCGTTACCTATATACCCCTGCCTGGTCGTCCCCTAAACGAATCCAATCCAATTCCTACGAATTTCAATAAACCTTGCAACTAGGTGCGAGTATATGTTATGCAAACAGATGGAAATTTCTCCACGAAAATATGCTGCCAATTTTTACGACTATGTAAAAAAGTACGATGCATCGAGTGTATGTGTTAATTACATTGTGTATCTTATGGTTACTTGCTTGCTCTGATCGTTTTTACTTGGGGTTATTTTTCTGGCACGTGGGTAAAGGCTAAGCTCTTGGTATATCGGTTCGGAATTGGGGTGGCGAGGGATTTGGTATCCAGACCACATTGACTTAATTGTTTTTAATAAGGGTGAAACTGCGTTATTGAAAAACACACACAAGCCGGCTGTTTGTTGATCGGTGTAATAAAATGTTTTTATTACATTTTCGTGGTCGAGGAGTAAGGCTCTCGACTAGCAATCCGAAGGTCGCGGTTACAAATCTCGGCGTTAGCATGAAAATTTTATTGATTTAACGCCCAGAGGGCTTTAGATGTTTGGTAGCACAACTAATTCATGACAAATAATTTTGAAACCAAAAAAGAAATAATTAAAGTAAAAAGAGATAAAAAGAGATAAAAAAAATGCACACAGATCATAAAAATACAAAAATAAAAAACAAAAATACAATTATAGATATACAAATATACAGATTTACAAATATACAGATTTGTTTAGAAATAGTGTTGGAATACGTATTTTACAAGATCCACAAAACTCGCCAAGTTGATATTAAATATGTCAACATCACCTAAGTACAGATTTCGCATAGTGTGAAATCGTTGTATCGGAGAATGGGCTATTTAGTTCCGTTTATCTTGTCGTGTAGTTACTGTCGGTATTCATAAGTTTATGAGTTGCAGCCGAACTTAGAGTTAAGTATTTTGAATAAAAATGTTCAGTTATTTGTTTAACGTTTGTCTTCTAGTGTGTGTATTTTTAGAATATTTAATAGGAAATTTTATTTTAAGTCTTCTAGTGGGATATTAAATTTAAAATTTATAAAACGCAGATTTTTTTTGTATTCGCTCGATGTTATTAATGTGAATTTTGTAAGATGGAGACCAAACTACCGAGTTATTTTCAATTAGGCTTTCAATTAGGCTAATTAGAGATACGTACAATTTTCAAACGATTTTCAATTAGGCTAATTAGAGATACGTACAATAGTTTAATAGCTTGTATGGAATTAAAGTATTTAGTTGTTCTTAATACGAAGCCTAGTATTTTCATACCTTTGTTCACAATTAGGTAGATATGTTTGGCGAAACTTAGTTTTTCCTCCAAAATAATTCGAAGATCTCTCATTTCCGTGACTCTTTCTAAAGCTGTGTTATTTATTATTTAATTAATTTGTCTCATTTTACAATATGTTCATCAAAAACATGATATATTCCTGCTTGTACAGTAAATTAGCGACACCTTCCAGAGTGGAGGAAACTCTCAGTATCGTTCTGGCTTAAGACCGCTATTCTGAATTGAAACTTTGCTTGAAATGGCTTTAGCCGTATTGGTGACCAGATCTGAATAGCCAGGTACTTCTTACCCGCCTTCCTCTTCCTCATCTTCATCCCCTCCCCCCTGCCTCCAGCCTCACAACATACCCCAATTAGAGATGCTACAGCCTCACTGGCTCCAGGCGGTTGGGAGTGGTTGGGTCTCTTGGGCTGTATTCACATAAAAAAATCCTTTGTGAAATCCAAAAATTTTGAATTTCGAAAATGCGAAGTTCTTTACACGAAATAGCCCAATTTCCGTGAAAATTGAGCACTCTGTTTTGTTAGTGTCATTGACGATGAATTTTTTTTGGAACAGCAGCCTTTTGACGATTTAGGCTGCAAAAGTGAGTAACGATATTATTTTTGTTTTATCAACGGCGAAAGTTATTACTTACTTTATGAACATGTTCAATCATCGCTTCTAAACTTGGAGAATATTCATCGCAATGTGTAGAAATTCCCAGCCTTTTCTCTGAGGGGAAATTTACGATGAACTGATATGTTTAAGTATATTTAATTTTTACTCTTACTTTGGAATCCAAAATAATATTTTATATTATTCAAGAAATAAGGTACCTGCTTGTAAAATAGGATCTCCCACGCCGTCTCCCAAATTGATTAATTAGTATAATAATATAATTTGGTATAATAATATATAATGGTGGATGAGTTTGTGTATTTGGGAAGTATGTTTACGAGAGATGAGAAAATGGATAAATGCAGGTAACTGCGATAATAGAGGGCTGAACGCAGTTGGCGCCAACAATCCGTCCATAATGGAGTACTGGTATCCCGTCTGGAGCCAGTGAGACTATGGCATCCCCAATTGCGGTATATTGTGAGGCTGACGGTAGTGGGGAGGGGAAGGAGATGGGAAAGAGGTAGGTGGGAAGTATCTGGCTATTCAGATTTCACCAAACACGGCCAAAGCCATTTCAAGCAACGTTTCAATTCTGAATGGTGGTCTTACACCAGGGCGATACTGAGAGTATCTTCCACTCTGGAACGTGCCGCAAACATACTATATATTATTTTAAATTAATAAATTGTGAAATAACACTAATTAATGAAATAAAATTTATTTCCACGCCGGGATTCGATCCCGCGACCTTCGGAATGCGAGTCAAGAGCCTTGCCGCTGGACTACGCCGGCCATCAACTGGCAGAGGAAGGATGAAAGTAGACTGAATGCTGTATAAATGAGATCCCTGAGGCGAATGTGTGGTAAAACCATCTACCATCGTGTGAGACACGTGGATATCCGCAAAGAATGCAATGCTGATGTAAGCGTAATGAGTTAGAACGCTCAGATGGTTTGGGCATGTGGAGCGAATGAACGAGAAAAGGAGTGTAAGGAAAATATATGACGCATGTGAATGGTAGAAGTCGAAGACGCCCAAGAAAGACATGGCATGACCAAGTGAATCGGATACTTGAATCGGGCCATGTTAAGTGGCAGAATAATAGAAGAGCGTGTATAAGACGATGTATGAATGTAAACGAGGTAAGGAGTGTGTGCCAAGACCGAATTGTTTGGCGGTCCGCCCTATCTGCCTACCCCTGCGGAGAAACGGCGTGATGGTTAGTTATATATTGGTATGTTAGATATATTGTTACAAGAATCACACTCTAACGATGCATTCAGTCAAGGGTAAAATAAAACCCAATATTTGTAACTCCCCCTCTGAACAGAGCCTTAGGCATTCTGAAATGTTACTTGATGGTGAAAATTGCAGAAACGAAATCGGCTTTATTTGGATATTCGGCTCCTACAAAATTAGCACCACCGCAGAATTCGCGCATATAGGTAATTTAAAACATATTTTGGCATTTGCACAATGTACGAGCTACCATAAGATATGTACGCAATTGACGCTAAATTTAAATTTATGGTCTTATAAAATTATTTGGAACGCAATGCGATAAACCTATTTCCATTAATGAACTTACTGGGAGTTATTTCTGTGTTGCGCCGACCATTTCGCCGCTAGGGATATTAGGTTTTCTACCAAATTGTACTACATTACCAACTGCGAACCAATTGGAATAAATTCAATTTCCCGTATAATAGGGCGGACGTAATTTTATTTGATAGTAGCGGCTTTGGCGCATTTGATTCAATAAAAAATTCTGATCCGACACGGGTAGATGTAATTCGATTAAATGCGATACAAAACCTTTTTAGTCTTCACAAAGGTGTTAATTGCTATTTGAATGTGCGGCTTCAACTACTTATTTGATGTTACGAATTATTTACGGGTGTATAGGAATGTTCATACTGAAACAAATTTCATGAATTTATAGAAGAACTTGGCGTTTTGACGAGCATGAATTTTTTGAATTTAAATATTTATAAAAAAGAAGATGTGAGTTTCAATTAACTGGTAGTAAGTCGGCACCAGCTGCGAGATTCGAACTCGATTTGGAATTATACCAAAATATTTGTCACGTTTGTGTTATTAACCTTATCTGTATACATAAAAATCAATACATGTTTCTATGTTTGTGAGTTGTCTATGTATTGCTATATTAAGCATAGGAAAAGTTTGAAACTTTCAAAATAACCGTCTTTCCACCCTCGTGAAGGTTTCTGGATCATTTCAACCATATGACAATCCATCTGAAATTTTTTTTTAAATTATGAAAACTCTTACGAAACTGTCAAAAATGTCCCAATTTGAGAATGACATTTTGCGAACCATCGATTTCTTAATCAAAATTCAGTTTTCGAATAAACTCTTCAAATTAATACATTATATCAAAGTACTCACCTTTGTTCCTAACCAAAATCGAATGCTTTGAATCTAATCAAAAATTTTATTTATTTTAAATCCTACCTGTGTTAGGTACCAAATTTTATTGATTATTCTTATAATTTACAAAAATGAATGTTTGAAATCCACGCAAAATTTTAAAAATTTGCAATAGGTGGTACGCGAGCTGTTTGAAAATCTGAATGTACCGGGACTGAATATATTGAACGCGAGAGAGAGGAGGGGATCGAGGCAGGTGGGTTTGCGGGAGAGAGGAGAGGGAAAGCGAGGAAGGTGGAGGGGACATAGGAGGGGAAGGGGAACAGGACGAATGGGAAAAGAAACGCAGGGAGAAACAATTTCTTTATTAGTGGCATTGCAACGCATGCCGGGAGCTCGCTAGTTATGTTATAAAATTCGTACGTACTTACGTATCAGGGTTGTTCTTTAAACTTAACTTCTATATCTGGTTTTACAGTGTTTTCTTTGTATAATTTAATATTTTTTTAAGTGAGATACCTTACAAGAGTCCTAACTACTCCCGTCTGCAGCCAGTGAGACTACGGAATCCCCAATTGGGGGATGTTGTGAGGATGAATTTAATGGGGAGGGGAAGGAGATGAGCGAAGAGGAATGTGGGGAAGTACCTGGCTATTCAAATCTGATCACCAAGTACACCAAATAAAGCCACTTTAAGCAAGTTTCAATTCTGAATGTTGGTCTCACACCAGGGTGACACTGACAGTATTTTCCACTCTGGAACTTGCCGCAAATATACTATATTAATACAAAACATACCTTAATTAAAATGAATTGATTGTGAAATAACACGAAGTAATAATAATGAAATAACATGATAAATCAAAAAAAAATTATTTGCGCACGCCGGGATTCGATCCCGCGACCTTCCGATGGCGATTCAAGAGCCTTACCCCTAGACTACCGAGGCCATCATAATTTATTTATCTATTAAAAAATTGTGGCTAAAGTGGGAATCTCGTTTATTGACGTGACAAAACTTTGTCGTTTGTATTTCAATATTTAAAGAACTGCAAGTAATAATATCAATTGCAAATCTTTTGTTGTTTGACTAAATCGGAAAACCATTCCAATGTAATAGCTTTAGTTACTAACGAGAATAATAGCAGTTACATTAAGTTTCCCTGCATTTGCATACGATAACGTGCAACTAACAACTCCAATCAAATTTAACCAGCTTTTTTATCTCTTCTATACACCGGTCAGTTAAATTTTAAGTTAAAAGCAGCAGGCCTGTTTATGTAAATTTGGAAATCAACATCTCGGTTAGAATTTCCATTTTTCTCCTGTAATCAACGTTATTTTGTGGGGTTCTTGCTAGGCTTCAAGTAAGCGGGTCATTTGAAATATTACTTAATTTTATTCCAAATTAAAACTCGTTAAGCCGCCGCTACCCGAATTTCTACCGATTTCTTACATATCTCCCTTAAACATTTGAAGTTTTTAAGCTCTTAAAAATGTTATTTTTTAAGATAGACACGTTCCTTGCCGAAATGCATATTATATGAAATTCCCTCGATAGAAAAATATCGCTAACTTTGCTCCGAAAATTATTAAAAACACGTCTGTTTCTATTATTTTACAAGTTATAGTTGTGTAAAAAATCACAATGTTTCTTTAAATGATACTTAAGACGCCTTTTACGAGAGTTTTGCTTTATTTTAAACGAGTCATGTTTTATTAAACATTTTCGCAATTTTCACTTCAATTTTATCATTTAAAATATTAACCAACATTCCAACACTTTTCATTTCAATCATTTAAAAAATTAACCAACATTCCAATAGTCCAACATTCGTAATTACATATCTCTCCATCTTCTTCTTTTTGAACGGGGAAGCGCCGTCTTAAAACTTGATTACTGCATTTTACTTCTGTTTTTTTTCATCAAAATAATCCTTATTTAATTTTTGTACTTTATTTTAAAAACTCTTGACAACCCCAAATAGAATGATACTTAAACCCATCTTTCATTAATAATTTTGACATTTTGTAAATTCTGAGCTTAATTTCAATAGTCAGTCAAGCCAAAAGACTTCTACAGTTCATATATAGGTAGTAAGTAGGTACTGTAGGTTTTAACACCTATTGAACATATAGGAATATAGGATTCAAATAATATCAAAAATACTGGCAAATTGTGATTGTGGTTGCTGAAGACCTAAGATTGAGGTTCCTTAAGATCTAAGATTGACAAAAACCCCAAAATATTTATGATTCAACCTAGTTTTCTTCAAATTCAATAATCAAAATCTCCATTCTACTTTTTAAAAAGATTTTAACCTTATTTTTATATTGAAAAAGTTTACTGTGCACCCCAGTTCAATAGATATTGAGTTTGCCTCCTACGACAAAAGTTCATATTATTTACAAATGTATCGTATATAGAGCTATGGAGGAGAGCTTTTTGAATTTTTGGAAAATTTTGAACAGTGCCGAATAAGCATCCCTCAAAATTTTATTAATATTTTAGTTTAAATGATAATTGCGGCCGGCCGAAAATATCGTGACATCACGGTACAAACTCAGCAGTACTACTGCACGACTGCCGTTCAAACGTATTGTGAATTGTACTGCGTGTGACGTCACGATACATAATTGCATACATTTTACTAATGTTCTTGTTGAAAGCTCAATACTTCGTCATATTTGGGTATATCTAAAAACTAATTTTTGCTGCCATTATTAATTCTTTACTTTGATAAAAAAAATGTGGCCACTCGGATACCATCATTAGTGTCCGCTTTTCCAAACCAATATTCCCTGTTTTTCCAAAGCAGTTTTCGCATTTACCTGTAAACTCAATTTTGTAAAGTGGGCTTAATATTTTTGGCTTTAAAATTATCGACTCTTTTCTGGTTTTAATTTTGTGAAACTTCTGATGACAAAAAAAAACAAATATTTTGAAGACAGAATTTTTAGATCGATTTTTTGTTTCGATTTGGTTCAGTCGCTAATTAATAATTTTTTTATTCGCATTCAAAGTGCTTGCTTTCCTGTTTTGTTGCAAGAGGATTAGTTGTTCGTTACGTTTGGTGATTGGCAGGGGTATCCGGGTTCTTGGGGTGAGGTTTGTCTAGGTCTTGGTGGCCGATGATCAGGATACTCTGACCTTGATTCCTACCCATCCCTCAAACCTTTTTCCTTTCTAGAACTTCCCTCTCCTTCCTTTCCTTAAAAAAATCTCCACACAGCATCCCCAAAAATGACATAGGCCCTGAGGGAAATTATTTTCCTCAGGGCCTCCTGTGTGGAGCTTTTGCAAAAAAAAAAATTGTGTGTGTAATTCACACTCTAATTTTAATTCACAATCTAATTGTGGTAGAAATGAAACTAGGAAGTCGCTAGATGTTGCTTTCTTTTCTTTTGCCTGTTTATTTTAAAGTGGTATGAAGATTGGATATTTATTTACAAAAATAGAAATTGAAATAACACAATTATTTTGCTTTGTAATAATTTTGTGTTATTTCAATTTATAATGTCAAACCACAAAGTTACTGCTTTCAACCAAAAATCAAAATGTTTTTTTTTTTGGATTTCGTAGGATTCGAACCTCCGTTCGCTGAATTTCTCTGGCCGCTGAGTTTCGCGACGCACTCTACCGCTGCGCCATGGGACGCTCGCGGCGAGACGCGAATTTACCGCATTATATTAGAACCGGCGACCCGCCATATAATAAATTTTAGAGACACATTTCCGTTTCATCCAAATTTCAAATCACTAATGGGGCTAAAAAAGTATCACTTCAAAAAAAAGTGGTCACATAATTTAATTTAATGCCTTTGATTAGCAGTCCATCAAACTTGTCTATTATATTTTACAGCTTCGTAAAGACTACGTATTTCATACGCCATCGAAAAAGAATTATTAGATAACTCGTATTCAATATATTGTAGCGTTTAATTTCAATATACCTACAATAATCAATTTCTTAACCGCGAGTTGAAAAAGTTTCACATTTTCTTTTTTTCTATTTTCTTCCTGCATTATTTCTAAGGAATTTAATCTCTCCTCGTTAGCCAGTTAATTCTTCGATGCATGTTTAATTTAATCAATACCTATTCTCTCTGTAATGTATTATTTCCAATGATCGGCTTCCACAAATGTTTATTGTTCATAAATTCCATGGCAGCAAAACGCGCCTAAAACCCATTATTGAACATTGCAAACCGGTCACTTTGTGGCGGACCGCAGATTTGAATATCCCAATTCCAAAGAATTGCTAGTTTAGATTAGTTTGTTCAGCCGTTTGTGCATTCAACGGGACATGCGGGGTTAGTTGAGATAACACGGGGAGTTAACTGTGTAAATGTTAACTCCCTCCGTGCCACACAACTTGCTGGTTAAAGTTAACGGGCGCAGAATGAAGTTACTAGGCTGCGTTCAACCAGCGTTTTGGTGCCGCATCGTTACAAATGGGTGAAATGTGGTGTGATATAATAATTTACAGAATGATTTTGTGGTTTAAAATGCTTTTATTCAATTTTTTTATAACAAAAACTCTCTTTTTATAACTCTTGAAGGTTATTCCCTTCAACTTAATATATCATTGAAGAAGAAGAGAACACTAATAATCTAAACGAAAATATGAAGGAGAACAAGATACAGAAAAATAGATAAAGACGATGGTCGCAACTGGGACTCGAACCCAGACCTCTCTTCTAACCGGGACGTGGGCGTTAACCAATTTCGCTATTACCATCTTCTGTCAAACCGTCACATTTGTCAATCTCTGTTTCAGCTAGAGGGTTGATAATCTCGACTATTCCTATTCACTAAAAATGGCAATTATTTTATTGTTTTCAAATTACTCACAGGATAAATTTGGAATGGATGAAGGTGTGCCTCCTCTTCGCGGGTCACTGAGAGTTTTGTATTATTGTTTTCACTTCGTATTTTCTAAATCAAATTGCGACGCGTTTATGATACGATTGATATAGTTCCCGTTACTTGCGTAATAATAACAAATAATGCGTGTTGCGTGAACGGCGTCTTTACACTCGTCTTGGTTATTGCAAACTCACCGGAGAGCGGGGGAGAGGAGAGGGAGGGCCAACAAATAATTGCCATTGGATAAAATGTTCATTCCCAATAAACACCGGCCGGCTTCTGTGTTTCCTCCCTCCTACAATATGGGTCTCTTCAAGACCCATGTTCACTCCTTCCTCTCCTCAACAGCACCCTCCACACAGCATCTCCAAAGATGACATAGGCCCTGAGGGAAATTATTTCCCTCAGGGCCTCCTGTGTGGAGTTAATATAAAAAAAAAAAAAAAAAAAAAAAAACACAAAATCGTCCACCGAGCGCAGCCCATAATAACAGGCGCTAACAATCTCATATTTCAATTTTTAGAATTAACAATATTATCAACTGGTTCTTTTTTCCATATTATGGGCAACTACTCTTTTTATTGGAACAATCATTCTGAGAATTGGTTTGTAACCTGAATAGCGTCTCGGATAAATGTATCCGAATTAATTCATATGGAACTATATTGCCTTTATAAAAGTCTAAATGAATATTCAATTTTTTAATAAGAAAAACTCTCTCTTTACAACTTTCGAAAGTTATTCACATCAATGTGATATATCATTGAAGAAGAAGATAACACTAATAATCTAAACGAAAATATGAAAGAGAACAAGATACAGAAAAATAGAAAAAGACAATGGTCGCAACTGGGACTCGAAGGTGGAAAGAAGGTGGCAATAACGAAATTGGTTAACGCGCACGTCTCGGTTAGACGAGAGGTCTGGGTTTGAGTCCCAGTTGCTATCATTGTATTTTTCTATTTATCTTGTCTTGTTCTCTTTCATATTTTCGTTTAGATTATTAGTGTTAATTCAATGCTTTTATTTAATTTAACATTATATCACTATTTCGATATTGATTTTATGCTCTTATATTTGCCCTTGCAAACATTTCTACAGAAAAAAATTTTAGGTTCTCTGGAACAAACTTGTGCCAAGATTACGATTTTGTCTTTAGAATTAACGTCATTGCAGCAAATTGTGAAAAATTGTTGATTTAAAAAATATCTGATTTTCAAATATTTATTTAACGCCCAGGGGCTTTTACATGATTTGTAGCGTAATTTTAAATTGACAGATACTTTGAAACTTAGGAAATAATAAAAATAAAATTACATTAGATAAAAGTCATACAAACACAGAAACAAAAACAGAAAATTACAGCTATTTTATAGGTTTACATAAGATGTGTTTAGTAATAGTGTTGAAATAAATGTTTTAGATGATCCACAAAACTCGCTAAGTTGATATTGAATATGTCAACATCACCCAAGTACTTATTTCCCATGGTGTGAAGTCGTAGAATCGGAGAGTGTGCAATGTAGTTACACTTATGAGTGCTGCTGTAAAATATTGAATGTTGTCGTGTTGTTACTGTGGGTGTTCGTAAGTTTATGAGTTGCAAGAGTTCACAACAGTCGAATTTAGAGTTAAGTATTTTGAATTAAAATGTTAATTCGTTTATTCGTCTGTCTTCTAATGTATATATTTTTAAAATATTTTATAATAAAATTATAATATTGTAACAATTAATTAAAATAACCCAACTTAACAATGCCAATGACCGCAAATATTTAGAAGATGTTTTCGTGCCTTATAAAGTTTCTAGAAATTGTTGCCTATTGTAAACGCGATCTGTTGCTAACTTATTGTTTTTGGTATACAAACATTTAGTTGACCGGTTGCTTGTATTGACTTATGAAAATTATATTTAACCCTGGAAAGATAATCTAAGTCTTTGCGAAGTAAGCGATGCACAAGAATTGCTTGCTGTCTTTTTTTATTTTGCAACGTAGCGCGCTGTCTATCTCAGTTAGCTCAATGAACAAAAAAATTAAATATAACGACTGATTTGCTTTAAACTTACATAGCATATACAAAATACGATATGGACATAAAATGAAACATTATGTTTCATTTAAAAAAGACTTAATATTTTTTAGTTGATTTGTAAGAATTTTGTTAATTTTTAAATACGATATGTTTTTTATAATTATTTTGGTTTTATTTATGTGTAATTAAGATATGTCAAATATACACGTTTAAACTTCAGTACGTCTTTAACGTAGGTAAAAATAAGATTATCTTTTTTGGGTAATGACTGAGTTGCTAATTTGTTGTTTTTGGTATACAAATATTTTGGTGACCTGTAGCTTTCATTGACTTAAAAAATTTGATGACCAACAGACACTGCTCATTCGAACATTTCTGTTTCAAAAAAACTGACATTCATTGATGGTAAGAATTCAAAAATATTATTATCTTCAATTTAAGTACATAAAATAATAAAATTTTTATACTTCAATATTTTTTTAAAAATCATTCATGTTTTCATGTCAAGAGATCTTTCATATTTATAAACTTATTACATCAGAATGTGGCTATTTAAAATTTTAAGCTTTTTAACTATGGCGGCAGTATAATTTAGGTACGTAAATGTTACATTAGGTATCGTAAGCACAAATCTACAAATGAATTATCATAAAATTCAGTTTCAAATAACCCTTCAAATGAACTTTTGACTTGCTGAATTGACGGTTGTAATTGATCTAATGTAAATCCTCAACATTCAGCATACATTCGTGCAGGTTTATACTGAAATGATGAGTTCGTTCGAACATTGATCCTTTGTTAATCGGCGAGCCAGGTTCGACGTGCATTTCGCACGTGTGCACGTGTACATACATAGACGGCGCTGGCTGCCGAATTTGAATTCCGCATTCAAGTCAGGTTGGCATGATCACCGCAGGAGGATGGTTCGCTATGTGCACTAGCAGAATTCCAAGTGAACATACACTCGTAATACCATTTCAATTGCACCGGCGGCAAAGAGCAACTATAGGAAATAATGTCGCTGTGCTAAGTGCATGAAACAATAAGGTTCGTGGAGGTGTCGTAGTTAAATGCATTAATTAGTGGCATGAATGAAGTTGTACCTACTTAACTCAACTCAATTCGAACTATATGAGATAATTAATAATATCTCCATCAAACATAGGCTTGATTCTACATGACTGTACTTTATCCAACTGCCAGTGCGAACATATAGAAAGGGTAAAACATACAAAATACCTGGGGGTTATTATTGATTCACACTTACGCTGGACTGACCACATTAATTTCATCACAAATAAACTGAAACGAGTAATGCACCTAATAAAGTACGTTAAAAACATCTTCCCACTAATAATACTAAGATCGATCTATTTTGCACTTTGTCAATCCATTGCCACATATGGAATACTAGCTTGGGGAAGTGCTACAAACATAGCAATTGACCCAATTCAAAAAATACAAAAAGCAATAATTAAACTCATCCTGCAAGTACCATTTCACACAGATTCTAGCGAAATCTACAAAGCATTAGAAGTCATGTCAATAAGACAACTTTATGTCAAATCTGCTATAATATACCTTGTCCAAAACAAACAACACATTCCAATTCAACCAAAAACCATAACAAAAACCAGGTCCTCAACAAATAAAACACTGAACATACCGATAACCCACACCACACATGGACAAAGACACTTTCAGTATTATGCAACCAAACTTTTTAATTGCATGCCCATTACTTTGAAACAAATACTATCTGCAAATACATCTACAAACATTCATAAAAAACATATCACTGACTGGATTAAAAATCAAGATATTAACTTTATACAAAACATTATTATTCCCAACCAAACATAACAAAACTATAAAAAGTATAAAATTAAATAAACCTAAAAATTAAGTAGTTTTTCAAGTATCCAATAACCATACATACACTTACAATTTATATATGTGTGTACATATATATATGTGTATGTGAATGTGTATGCGGATGTATACGTATGTATATATATATTCATATGCATGTGTGCAGGTACATGTATTTATATGGATGTGTATGTATGTATGTGTATGTTTATATATATATAATTTTTTTTTATATTCCTCTAATATATTTAAATACTTTTTTTTTCTCTTCTATATAACCAATGTACAATAACTGTTAAAATTTGAAAAAAAATACATATAAAACTTTATATTACAACACATAAATACTTGTCACACATAAACATAAATAAACACGTAAACATCTCAGCACAGGTTCTCCTAGTGAGGTGTTCACGAAACATACAACAATACCTATCCACAGTTTCACCTTCACAAACCTACCTTACACCCAACATAATAAAATTATAAAGGTAAATACTGTAATGTATAGAAATAAATAAAAATAAAAAATAAATTAAAAAATTAAAAAAACTTATGCTGAAACTCGTATTTCAGAATCGACCATTAACTTATTATGTATGAACCAATTATGAATCAATTATGTATGAACCTATATCGTGTTTTTTGTTTGCTGGAACTATTTTTACATTTCTTTATATTTTGACATTTTATCTGTAAAAAAACAGTGTTCGCCTTCTTAGATATTTAAAAAAATTTACGCAAAATCACTACCTGTGTGGAAGTATTTAAAAAGAGATTTCATTTTTATAGCTCTGTACAGCGCATTTAAGTTTATAAGATATAAAAATGGCGTTATGAAAATGTTCCGAATATATATGAGAATCTATACTATATACTATAATATTATTAATTTTAAACTGCGTATGTTTGTTTGTTACGCTTTCACGCATAAACCAATAAACCGATTTTAAAAATTCTTCCACCAATAGAAAGCTAAATTATACGCAATTAATATAGGCTGCATTTAATGGTAAGCTCTGGCGTTATGAAATTATAAATATTAATACATTATATTTATTTTACGTTTTCTGTTCCTAAGAAAAGCGTGTTATTGATAGCGTCAGAAGAAAAGCGAAACAAGTCGTTGCCGTGGGAAACAATGTTGTAAAACATATTTGCGGAAAATTTTATTATTATCGTAGTTAATATCTATGTATCTCTAAAAATGAACGACTGCGACAAATTGGAAAATTCTTTTTTTTGTGTTCGTTATTTTGTATAAAATTACTGGTGAGCTCTGCATTATGAAATTTGCAATAGATGGCACGCAAGTTGTTTGAAAACTGAATATACCGGGAATGAATGTATAGAATGCGGGAGGGGGGAGGGGAACTCGGGTGGGGGTTCGCGAGAGGGGGTGGAGGGAACCACGGAGGGGAGAGGGGAACCTGTGGGGGGGAGGGGGGGAGTGGAGTGGGGAGAGGAAAGGTGGAGGAGGCGGAGTGGGAATGCGAGAGGGGAAGGGGACGCGGGAGAGGAAGGGGTGGCGGAAGGGGAGGCGGAAGGGTCACGGGACGAATGGGAAAGGACACGCAGGGAGAAACAATTTCTTTATTAAATGGCGTAGCAACGCATGCCGGGTACCAGCTAGTATATTTATATATGTAACTTATTTTTGGGGTTATTCCACATTTCACTTCTATAACGTTATGTGTATTTTAAATAAAAATGTTCTCAGATAAAATTATCAGATGATTAAAAGGATATTTTCCCATCGAAAAATCGTTTGTTTGTTAGGTTAATTTTCGCTGAGCGCATTCATGTAGCTTCCCGGCAAGTTCTACACTTCCTTTTATATCTTTTCGTTCATCTAATAGGCAATTTGTGTATGATCTTCGGCGCTCTCCAATTTATTTAAGATATCAAAGATAAGAAGTTAGGATAACTTGCTGCCGGCTTAACGATTGAAACCTCAAATCTTCAAGCTAATGTGTTGTTTCAAGTCAAAACTGCGTTCGGCACACAACCTTTTGTTGGCTTACTTATTTGCGAACGAAAATTTAATTTATTTTTCGAAAAACTAATTTCGATTTAATCTTCAAGATTTTTGAACGGTTGAACTCTTTACTGAAGATCAAATGATACAAATAAATGAGAATACAATACTACAATGTGGACCCGTTCAGTAAGATCCAGATAAAGGCTTTAGTAAGAAGTTCCATTATAAAGATAAAATCCTACGGTAAAACTCAACTCTTTGGTTTGTCACTTCAAGGCAAAAAAAAGGACAGAATCCTTTTCGAAGATAAGAATTTGGAATCTTTATTTGCAATAAAAATAACATTAAACGGAAAAGAAACGGTGAATACAAAATTCTAAATATCTTTTAACGGAGTCTCTGAAGCGTTTCCTTAAGATTCCTATTATTTCTTTATATTTTAAGGCAGTTATCTATTGTTTATTCGTGCAGAAAAATCAACAACCTGCGTGTCTAGTCAAGCGGTAAGCTTTCAAATAATAAATAGGTACAAACACAACCATTTTGTGTTCATCTGGGTACATAAATATGTTGGCGAAAATTTTACTGACCAAGAAAGTTCACCCATTTTTAAGTCACATCATTGAAGAGAGGACAACTCTTTGCTTCGTTCACATTTCAAATAAAATATCACACAATCAGTGGTTGAGTGGGCATTGCGTTTGGGTCCCACCCGGGCGTCGCATGTTCGATTCCTCGGCTGACTAGGTCCTCCATTACGACTCAAGCAACATTTTCGGCTTACTGTGGTGGAAATAGGAGATTATCAAACATTTTGGGTTCGTAACCCGGGAATGTGTCTTTCTTTAAAAAAAAATAAATAAATAAAAATAAATCATATACTAAATAATTTATGATTTGTTACCACTTCTTATTCTTTCCTCGTCCACCTACTTTTCATAATCTGTTATCCTATTTTCTTTGTTAATTTGTTATGGTTGGAAAAAAAATGATTTTTACTCTTTTTTATGATATTTTTTTAATAGTAAAACGGCCTCCGTGGTCGGGGGGTAATGATCCCGACTAGTTCAAATCCAAGTAAATTTTATTTAATTAATTTGTGTTTTTTTCAAAATTTATTCATCATATATAATAACTTACAAAATATTTACGGCACGTTCCAGCGTGAAAAATTATCTGTATCGCCCTGGTGTAAGACCACCAATCAAAATTGAAACTTTGCTTGAAATGGCTTTAGCAGTGTTTGGTGACCAGATCTGAATAGCCAGGTATTATAACCCATCTTTCTTCTACCCGTCTCTTTCCCTCTCTCCTAACTCAGACTCACAACATACCCCAATAATTGGCGATGCCGTAGCAAGTATTTAACTCTCAGGTATAAGTGAAAATTTTAAATAGCTTTTAACCGAACAGCTTTGGTTTGAAATATTTTAAGGCCACCGATGTGATTCTGGATTGCAATACTAAGCTAAGGCTTGAAATATTTTAAGGCCACCGCTGTGATTCTGGATTGCAATACTAAAGCTTAAGTTTGAAATATTTTAAGGCCACCGATGTGATTCTGGATTGCAATACTAAAGCCAAAGTTTGAAATATTTTAAGGCCACCGATGTGATTCTGGATTGCAATACTAAAGCTAAAGTTTAAAATTTAAATCAATTAATGTGATTCTGGATTGCAATACTAAATCTAAAGTTTGAAATATTTTAAGGCCACCGATGCGATTCTGGATTGCAATACTAAAGCTAAAGTTTGAAATATTTTAAGGCCACCGATGTGATTCTGGATTGCAATACTAAAGCCAAAGTTTGAAATATTTTAAGGCCACCGATGTGATTCTGGATTGCAATACTAAAGCTAAAGTTTAAAATTTAAATCAATTAATGTGATTCTGGATTGCAATACTAAATCTAAAGTTTGAAATATTTTAAGGCCACCGATGCGATTCTGGATTGCAATAGTAAAGCTAAAGTTTGAAATATTTTAAGGCCACCGATGTGATTCTGGATTGCAATACTAAAGCCAAAGTTTGAAATATTTTAAGGCCACCGATGCGATTCTGGATTGCAATACTAAAGCTAAAGTTTGAAATATTTTAAGGCCACCGATGTGATTCTGGATTGCAATACTAAAGCCAAAGTTTGAAATATTTTAAGGCCACCGATGTGATTCTGGATTGCAATACTAAAGCTAAAGTTTAAAATTTAAATCAATTAATGTGATTCTGGATTGCAATACTAAATCTAAAGTTTGAAATATTTTAAGGCCACCGATGCGATTCTGGATTGCAATAGTAAAGCTAAAGTTTGAAATATTTTAAGGCCACCGATGTGATTCTGGATTGCAATACTAAAGCCAAAGTTTGAAATATTTTAAGGCCACCGATGTGATTCTGGATTGCAATACTAAAGCTAAAGTTTAAAATTTAAATCAATTAATGTGATTCTGGATTGCAATACTAAATCTAAAGTTTGAAATATTTTAAGGCCACCGATGCAATTCTGGATTGCAATACTAAAGCTAAAGTTTGAAATATTTTAAGGCCACCGATGTGATTCTGGATTGCAATACTAAAGCCAAAGTTTGAAATATTTTAAGGCCACCGATGTGATTCTGGATTGCAATACTAAAGCTAAAGTTTAAAATTTAAATCAATTAATGTGATTCTGGATTGCAATACTAAATCTAAAGTTTGAAATATTTTAAGGCCACCGATGCGATTCTGGATTGCAATACTAAAGCTAAAGTTTGAAATATTTTAAGGCCACCGATGTGATTCTGGATTGCAATACTAAAGCCAAAGTTTGAAATATTTTAAGGCCACCGATGTGATTCTGGATTGCAATACTAAAGCTAAAGTTTAAAATTTAAATCAATTAATGTGATTCTGGATTGCAATACTAAATCTAAAGTTTGAAATATTTTAAGGCCACCGATGCGATTCTGGATTGCAATAGTAAAGCTAAAGTTTGAAATATTTTAAGGCCACCGATGTGATTCTGGATTGCAATACTAAAGCCAAAGTTTGAAATATTTTAAGGCCACCGATGTGATTCTGGATTGCAATACTAAAGCTAAAGTTTAAAATTTAAATCAATTAATGTGATTCTGGATTGCAATACTAAATCTAAAGTTTGAAATATTTTAAGGCCACCGATGCGATTCTGGATTGCAATACTAAAGCTAAAGTTTGAAATATTTTAAGGCCACCGATGTGATTCTGGATTGCAATACTAAAGCCAAAGTTTGAAATATTTTAAGGCCACCGATGTGATTCTGGATTGCAATACTAAAGCTAAAGTTTAAAATTTAAATCAATTAATGTGATTCTGGATTGCAATACTAAATCTAAAGTTTGAAATATTTTAAGGCCACCGATGCGATTCTGGATTGCAATAGTAAAGCTAAAGTTTGAAATATTTTAAGGCCACCGAAGTGATTCTGGATTGCAATACTAAAGCTAAAGTTTGAAATATTTTAAGGCCACCGATGTGATTCTGGATTGTAATACTAAATCTAAAGTTTGAAATATTTTAAGGCCATCGATGTGATTCTGGATTGCAATACTAAAGCTAAAGTTTGAAATATTTTAAGACCACCGATGTGATTCTGGATTGCAATACTAAAGCTAAAGTTTGAAATATTTCAAGGCCACCGACGTGATTCTGGATTGCAATACTAAAGCTAAAGTTTGAAATATTTAAAGGCCACCAATGTGATTCTGGATTGCAATACTAAAGCTAAATTTTGAAATATTTTAAGGCCACCGATGTGATTCTGGATTGCAATACTAAAGCGGTTGAATTACTAAAACAATCCAACGTTTTAATATGTGTGTGTACAAACATGAAATAATTGCCATCAGTTACGAACAATGGAAAACATAATTTGCTAAAATACGTTAATTACAGGTATTCCTTTGTCCCAATAAATTAGCTCGTATCCAATTAATTACTGTTATCGGTTCGAATAAACATAAAAAATGATTGTTAAACGTGAATCCGGTTATAATCTCGACTAAGAATGTGCTGTCAGATTCAGGGTAGATAATGAATACAATTTGTGAGGCGGATATGGGTACCGACGCCCAGGGAATCATTTATTGGGTAACCGACAACTTGCCATAAGTCACCCCAAGTAGTTCGATGTGTTTGGTGATTTAACATTTTAAAACGCCGTTCCTGAGTGAGCGTTGGGCCCGAGCTCACTCAAGACCACGCCCTGCATAACTCACATGCCCTGCATGGATTATTATTTTTTTTATTATTATTGATTTTTTATTTTTTTCTATTTACGTACTTGTTTCTTTACTGTGTAAATATATAAATATGTATAACTATATGGGAAGTGTGAGATCGCGTACTTAATAAGATTAAGAAAGGGACGCTCAGATGGTTTGGGCATGTAGAGCGAATGAATGAGGAAAGGCGTGTAAGGAGAATATATGACGCAAATGTAAATGGTAGACGAAGTCGGGGACGCCCGAGGAAGACATGGCACGACCAAGTGAATTAGATATTTGAGTCGGGCGATGTCAAGGGTCAGAACAATAGAAGCGCATGCATGAGGCGATGTATGAATGTGAACGAGGCAAGGAGTGTGTGCCAAGATCCTCTCTGTCTACCCCTGCGGGGAAACGGCATGATGGTTAGTTAGTTAGTACGACATCGTTCGTAGACGACATCATACAGATACATGAGATGCTCGTAATTATAAACACAAATATAATTAATAATATTTAAATATACTTAGAATAGGTTGTAAGCAAAATTTTTTAACAATTTAACATTGAAAATTTATTTAAGTAAAAAAAAAAAACGCGTTTTTGTCTTCTTCGGAGAACGGTAATTGTGCCGCGTCTTTGGCACTGCATTGTTTCAACGGTTCCATGCCAACTGAGAATATAGTCAACCCAACATTTCCTTTAAAAGTCATTGAAAGCTGCGAAAAAAATAATTTTTCATAAGCCGTTAACCCTAACCTAACCTAACCTATTTAACCGAAGTTTTATATATGTTTTTTTATCACTCTAAATGACTTATCTGAGATGGTTCTGAGTTGGTTTCATTCCTAGTTGTCCGGTCTCCATTTCTACAGAGCAATCTCTAACTGATTGTGCCTTTCTTCTGTTTAGTTGTGCCATGACATTTGCTTTCCTTTATTTACGTCCATTTAACCCCATAAACACTACACTGTAAGTATAAATCATTTGACAAAATTCCGAATCGATTCAATTCAGTTTTGCGGCATTACGATTCTTCAAATATTAAATTGATGCATTTTTATTGCAATGAGTTGGTATAGTTAAACCTTCACTGAAGGAATAAAGCTTTTGTATTTAAATATTATCAGTAATTTCTTTCGTTTGTTCAAAATTTCACGTGTAACTTGTTCCGGTTGTGAATGATTTGACGATCAAAAAATGTTTTTCCCGTATTACGATGCGGATATTCGGGTATTTTCAATTTTGGTCGAGTGGACGCTAAAGGCTTATCTGGAAAACGTTTTCAATATAGACCCAATCAATGAACTGCACTTTTCGACTCGTGCAATTTATGAATATGAAATATTGCAGATTTGTAATTGATCGAATAATTACAAAATTTCAGGTTCGTAATTGATCGAATAATTTCAAATTCGAGATTTGAAATTGTTCGAATAATTCCAAAATTCCAGATTTGTAATTAATCGAATTATTACAAAATTTCAGTTTTGTAATTGATGGAATAATTTCAAAGTTCAAGATTTGTAATTAATCGAATAATTCCAAAATTCCAGATTTCTAATTGACCGAATGATACCTAATTTCACTATTTTTCTAAATAATTCTGTATTCAGTTTGTTAAAACTTGGGCAAATATTCAAACTTTTATGCTAAATATAGCACTTTTATTTGTGTACTCGAAAATAATTAGTCATTCTTAAGTTTATATAGTTAAATTTTAGTTTCTATTTTGTTACAATTATAACATGCTGTATATACATTACTTAGCCACCATCCAAAATAGAAGCGTTTTTTTTTTAATTTTTATTTTTTTTATATTAGCTCCACAGAGGAGGCCATGAAGAAAATAATTCCCCTCCGGGCTTGTCATCTTGAGGACAGTGTGTGGAGGGTATTTTTAGCAAAGAAAGGAGGAAGTTATAGAAGGAAAAGGGTGTGAGGGGTGGTAAACTTCGCCTCATAAACCCGGGCACCCCTGCTATGTCACCAAATGTAGCGAGCCACTTTGGGTGACCTATGGTGTTGGTTATCCAATAAATGGTTTCAGGGGCGGCGGTACCCATACCCGCCTCTCAAATTAAAGCGTTACTTATAATGGCTATACCTAGGCTTAATGACCAGATTTGAATAGCCGACTACTTTCCAGGTGTTTTCTCATTGAACTTTTGTGCGATATTCACATAAAAATGACCAATATTTTAAGATCGTTAAAATTTTCTACGAAGCTATTAATTATTATTTTTTTAATTATTAGCATTCATTACCAAGTCACCCTAGTTGTGTTTTATTTAAATTTTGGTTAGATAAACTACGCAAACAATTAATTTAGAAAAAAGTTTCCCTCGTTAAATTGACGCTCATATTATTTATTTATTTTCTGAACATCCGTTGCACTTTGTCGCCTTTAGAATTAAAATTAAACTACTCCCGTGTTCCATTTGCGCGCCACTTTTTTCGCGTTCGTTTGAAAAAAAAGAAGGATCATTTGTTTTCCAAAATGGCGTCGACGTTGGCAGATAACTCTTCGCTTGTCGCTGCATTAGCGACCGTTTTAATTTCCCCCGAGGCGCATAGGTACCGTTGCGTGGCTATTCTTACCACGCCCGCCTATTCTGCCCCGTTCTACCCCGTTTCAGGCCGTTCTGCCCCGCACTAACACTTCACAGTTGGAAGTCCCCGGCATTTCCGGATTCTTTATCAGAGCTCCCCTGTCGTTCTTTTTACGATTTGCTAAGTAGATTGAATCTTCATTATTCAAGAAATAGAATTGTGAGAGTTGTGTACGTGAATCACAATTTTAATACTTTTGGACATACTAGTTTGCTACTCGATAATAAAAATAATTGTCTTATTTGCTGGCGCCGTTTTTTGTGAAAAATCACCTTAAGGGCACAAAACACAAAAAAATTCACATCCAATACAAAATTTAAATTATCTAATTTCATCATTATCATCTTTGTCCCCTTATCCTATTCGGATCGGGGACCCATTGCATCGACAAAGCTCCTCCATACGTCCCTGTCTTGAGCTGACTGTTCGGCCTCCGTCCATGGCAGTCCCATCCTCTTCTCACACAGTTTCTGGAGTTGCCTCGCCCAGCTGTGTCTGGGGCGGCCCACTGGACGTCTACCCTCTGGAATCGCACATAGTATCTTCCTCGGAATTCGGTCATCAGGCATTCTTAGTACACGCCCAAGCCACCTCAGTTGCGATTTTTCTATGAAGAGTAGCAGTCTAATTATAATTTTAATAATCAAATTAAATCTAAATTTTGTTTAATTATTTAAATTATAATTTAATTAAATTATATTTATGTAATTTCTTAGCACTTCTAGGCAGTAAGAATTAGCAGAGAGATGATCTATTTCCTTCTGCTTCCTGGCACACACTCCACGACTCTAAGTCGATTATTTTTCACATATTTATTTCATTATATTTCTTCCTTTAATCCTAACTATTTACTCTAACACCATGCAAAATAATTAAGTTACTTAATGTCTTCCGAAAACTTTTTTAGACTCTCCAAACTCAGAAACTTACCACTTAGACCCTTAAATTAAATATATCTTCCATTTCTGTATTGCCTATAATGTCTTATATCCTAACCACACTTTTCTTATTTGATTAACATTATTCGTAGACTTACAATCGGACTCTCATATAGGAAAATAAAATCTTATCAAATCCTTGTACAGTTATTCCGCAAATCATTAAATTTGTTTTTCCTCTCCTGAACACTTTTATTAAAGAACATATATATATATTAAATTAAATACTATGATTAAATAATAAATAATAGCATCTCCCATGAAGTATGTTTCCATTTATCTTCTTTTTTTTTATTATTTCTAATAAAAACATACATAACAAATACAGATAGAATTGGCAATTTAAATAGGTAGTCCCGCGAAGCTGCCACATGGCTGCTTGTCTGCAGGTTTTACCTCAATATAAACCCATTACTATTTGTAATAAATAAAAAACATGTTTATAAAATTTAAACTTGTAAAGAAGAAATCAAATAGTGACAATCAAATCCTAATCTCATTTGTATTTAACTGTATATAAATATCACTTATAAATAATAAGTCATGTGACCTGCCAGTTAAGTATGGTCATATGTATTATCTGCCATACATAATATAAATTAATAATACATGAATTTTAACACGTTGCGCGTGTATGTGTTCTACAATTTTTTATTAGTTTCCTGGGCAAAATTTCTTTTACCACGCGTATAATCACAGAAACTCTGCTAGTTTATTGGTTCACTTTCATAAAACAATATTAGATTAAATTCAATTAAATTACTGCCTTAATATTTTTTTATTTTTATTTTTATTTTATTTTAAATACATAAACGGCTTTACTGCCTTTTATAAATGAATATCGAATCTTTTATGAATATCGAATGAATGTAGCACAATAAATTTAGTGTCTACGACTATACTTACTTGTACTTCCTCTCTCATTCCGTTCTCATTTTTGCAATTACTATCATACTTCAAACTATATTCGTGATATAGAACTGAACACAGATTCCTTTGAAATGCCAATAAAATAGTCATGCAAAATATCTGCGTTTTTAAAAATGCATGTCATTTTCCATATTTGGAATACAGGGGGATTAAAAGCGCAGCCAGAGCGATTGTCGAAAATATATTTCAATTTTGCGAACATGGCGAGCCCGATAAACCATCCCCCTCACACTCCCACCAGCCCCGTGCACTGAAATACCACCCCCTCCCTCTCACTCCCATCAACGCCGACTAGAAGCATCACTTTAACATGCATCAGAATGTATTCTCTCCCGTGAGCCTTTGGATCGTGAAATATGTTAGGATACAGATTAAAGATAGTAAAAATGGTGCATTAAGCATGTCTCAAGATAGATTGTAGATTTACCTTCTTCTTTGCATTGTTGGGGGTAGTTGGTGTAAATAAAAATGGGATGCTGGGATGCCAGTCGATGGAATCGGGAGTCACTAGGTTCCCTCTGGGGAACTGTTGAAGGAGACTTTCTTTTACGATGTGTTCTGTTGTTTGAATATAACCAAAATCACACAATTCAGAATCATTTTGACCCCATTTATGCATCATATATGCACAGCAGCTGTGACTGCATCGGATGCGGTTTAGTGAGACTTCAGAGGGAGAGAGAACCCTGGCAGCTTAATATTTGGATCACAAAATAATGTATCTTTGCTAGCTTTACACATTGCACCATTGAAGGGCACGCAAAATTCTTGCTTAATATTCATTAAATGATTAATTTGTGATGTTTGGTGTAATGTTCTTGATACCTATATAAAGGATTGACTTCTTTGTGACGATTAAGGCAATGTCAAGTATAAATAAAGTTCGAATACAATAATTTGTTTTATTGGGTTTTAACGTTACCACAGCCAATATCTACATCTACGATGGCCACGGGCGGCTGACCTGCACCCTAGTTGGAATAGCTCCGATGCTGCCCTATCTATTGTAATTTGGTGAACACCTCAATAAGATTACATTCCGGTGGTGAAGTGTGCGCGTGTTTTAGATTAAGTTTTGTTTTGTTAGGTTGGTAGTAGAAAGTACATCACAAAAGTTTATGGATGAATTAACAATATTGTAAAAAGAATTGTAATGCATCCTGCATGAAGCGAAATTTAATCAGATAACCTATAAAGCTAACAATATAGATTTTTTAAAAATTTTATTTATTCATTGCTTTGATGGTTATAATTTGTGGATTTTTCGACCACCATGCTAGACACATGCCCGTGTTATTATTAAATTAGATGAAACCTACGTATCTATAATATATGTTGTAATTTTAATTCTAAAATTACAACATATATTATAATAATTTATTTTTTTAACGTGCATTACAAATTAACATAATCCTATTACAATACACATAACTTTAAACGAAATATTTTACAATAATATATATTTTGGTGTTCTTTCCTAAAATGACTTGAAACCTTCAAAGCCAATGTTGAAAATGTCAAGAGACCTAGAGATTTCATTTAGCTGCACCATACTTCTTGTCATGCTAAGCTGGGCCAGAAAGTCTATTCTGCCGTGTGGAATACAGAGCAAGTCACGGTGACGACCCTGGCGGTAGTTGTTCGGTATGCACAATTTATAGCATTCCAAGAGGGCTAAGGGTAAGGGCTGTCAATGTAATGGTATATGGTTTTAAAAGCTGTTTCTGTAAGGTTCCCATTTCTTCTAGATTGGAGACTTTCGTAGCGCGTTTCAGAGAGCATATCCAGGTGTTGCATAAATCGCACGTATTCACCACAAAAAGATACCATAGAAAAAAAATATTATTTGTTAAAATAAATCTACTGGTATGGGGCCCCAAACAGCAGAGGCGTATTCTTATGTTGATCGTATAATGCAGTTGAACATCGATGTCATTGCTTCGGGCTTGGAAAATTATTAACTTATTCTTATCACAATTCCGAGAATTTTGTAACACGATGACGCCAACTCCATTATATAATCTGATAAAGTAAGTTTGGAATCAAATGTAATCCCGAGGTCCCTTATGGATTTCACTGACGACATTATTTCATCATTTAGTTTAAAATCAAACTTGTACGTAATGACGAAATAAATAACAGTTCTTTCGCCTTTGAAATTGCTTAAACTGCCATTCGTGGGTGGAGGTACCAGGCTTGGAGTCCGTCGAGCTAAATGCATCCATCAAGTACCTACTTCCCCACCCCCACGGGCCTCGCGTCAGTTTTCATGTTGTACCAGAGTGCTAGAACGCTTCCACCCGCGGGGATTACAGATTTTAGACTGCTTGTAAATGCATTTCAAATGTCAATAGTATGGCGAATCGTTAGCGGCGCTCTTGTATTATATCATGTTAAAGAACGAGCAAATTCTCTAGGCCGCAAATAAATAACAATAAAAAAGGAAAAATCTTAACCTTAGGCCTCGGGTTTGCTTTCAAAGCTTCATAAAGTTCATTGTTTAAATGTTCTCAATTCTTTCAATATAAGTTTGGTATTGAGGATTCTAAATGACAGATAAAAATTCGAGATGAGATCTTACTTATGCCTTATATAGTAGTTCAAGTGTTTTGTATGACGCGCATTTATATTTTGCGATTTTGATAGTGGCAACCCTCTTACGAGCGCCCGTCCATAGTGTAAAGACAGGGGTACTGTGTCGTGAACTGGGCAGCGTTGTGAAGCGGGTTAATTTAGGGACTGTAGGAAGGGATTTTATAATGTGGGTCTTGAAGAGGCCCACATTGTATGAATGAGGAAAAGCAGATTCCGGAAGCTCTTTCCACATACGAGTCGACTTACACAAAAAAGAGTTGAGGAAATGACCCGTTCTTATGAAGCTAACATTGACTGTGAATGGGTGTTCCGCTTGTGTCCGTCGAGTTTCACGTATGTGCACCGGAGATCAATGCTGCTAGCTCCTTAGAACAGGCTCTATTGAACTACCTGTAAAATATACTAAGCTTGCCTCCATTGCATCTGTGCATCAAAGGCAATAGGTTTGTTACAACAGCTTGTCAATCAGGCCCAGTTTCTTAGAAGCAAGATTACTCGGGCTGGACCCCCGTACTTGAGATATACTGATATACTTACTCCAAACATTTCATTGAAGTCTTTATTTTGCAGGGTGCTTCCATCAAATTGCACCAGACAGTCGCCGAACTCCCTCTTTTCCGAAATCAGACACGCTTGGGTTTTTGAGACGTTGAAACTGATCAGGTTGGTCTTGGCAGGTGCTCATAAACGAACCTCGAGGTGGTAGTCAACTTTTGTCTTCTTGTTCAGTTTCACAATTTTTGTTTATTAGATCTTTCAAAAATTTCATATTCTTTCGACATAACATTACAAGCATAAGAAGACCGCGTCTGTTTATCTTTTGAGGAATCTAAATATTTTCATTGTTTTATAATAACTTCTAGCCTCTTCTCAAAGTTTTCTCGTGTTTATTTAACGTTTTCAAACTCATTACAACAATTTTATCAAATGCTCATTTCAATATGCGCAAACTTTCTCGCCAATTTAAAACACTTGACATTGTCACTATAGTATGAACATCTTTCTGACACAAGAATCTCTATTGTCAAAGACTTCAGAACATGGTAATAATATTGACGCTAACGATTCGATCAAGCCCACCAACTTAATTGATACAAAAATACAGGGTGCATACATACTAGCAAATATTCCGGGGGGTGATTTCGCAGGGTGTTTGAACATCATTTTACGTAAACATATATATGACCTGTATCTTTAACGGGCGATTTTGTTCATTTTGCAGACTCCCTAACTGCATATTAGTTTGATTGAATTTTAGTACACATTTTTCGATATATTTTCTTTTGAAACATATTACAATACGTAGGTAGGTAAATTCCTTATTTGGCATAAGTATATTTACACGAAACTATATACTTCAAAACTTTGAAACCATCGATAGAAACGACATTACGGTGTGATAATAATTGCATTGAACCCCAGAGCTCACCATTTCGCTCTTCCGCTGCTAACACAGTTAATTTGATTTATAATTAAGAATCTGTGTATTGAATTATTGCTATCTATTTCATTCCATTGTTGCTCGCCTTTTTGACAACCTGCGTGTGTATTTCTCTGCACGGTACGTTGAGTGTACGCGGGTCCATCTGACTTAGATTTAGCCTTTCTCTGCACGGTACTTTGAGTGTAGATGTACATTTGTCTATCTGACTAAGATTTAGCCTTTCTGACAACCTGCGTGTGTATTTCTCTGCGCGGTGCGTTGAGTGTAGATGTACGCGGGTCCAACTGACTTACATTTAGCCTTTCTGACAACCTGCGTGTGTATTTTTCTGCGCGGTGCGTTGAGTGTAGATGTACGCGGGTCTATCTGACTTAGATTTAGCCTTTCTGACAACCGGCGTGTGTATTTCTCTACACGTGGTACGTTGAGTGTAGATATACATGTTCATATCTGATTTAGATCATAGGCGAAAAGCACAGTAACCTTTTTTTAAATAATCGTATTATATGAGGTATGTTTTGAGGCTGAAGTAGGGGAGGAGGGAAAAGGTTTTTTTTTAAAACCACTCACGATTAATTTGGAACAATTTGTAATCAAGATTGCCTCCACTACCATCGACACCTTGAATGTATTTAGCAATGGAACAGCCTGTATTAACGTAAAATGGATTGTTAATTCCCGATTAAACTCCTTTAATAATATTATGGCTACTTCACGATGAATTCCCAATAACGCTCGTTCATTTGCTGGCAACATTTCTCGGGATTACCCAATATCGCCGCTAATCCCAATACACTTTGGATAATTTGATTTAAAAGTTTACAATCCCCTGAAGGGTTTGCCAGCTATCGCGACTTGATTACAAATCCACCTGATTACTCCATCACTTTCCCTCGATTTCCCCCATTTTCCCGCCTGGCGCGGGAAATTCCC
This sequence comes from Glyphotaelius pellucidus, assembly GCA_936435175.1. Lineage (NCBI taxonomy): Eukaryota > Metazoa > Arthropoda > Insecta > Trichoptera > Limnephilidae > Glyphotaelius > Glyphotaelius pellucidus. Next base: position 10,047,236 of record OW386552.1, read on the forward strand.
ACCCTTCGCCACCCTTGAAGCGAGCTTATTCTGAACTTAAGACGATCGAATAATTACCGATTTGAAACATTCGTAAATAGTGGTTAAAGGTTAATTAAAAGTTCACATTTCATTAATCCATTATTATAATTCCACGTGATTTATCCACATTTTATATAATATTCAAACTTATGTGCGTAAAAGACATATATTTTCGCCAATGCACAATATAAGATTATCTATACTAATATTATAAATGCGAAACTGCGTGTGTTTGTTCGTTACGCTTTCACGCATAGACCAATAAATGGATTTTAAAAATTCTTCACCAATAGAAAGCTACATCATATGCGAGTAATATCGGATGTAAATAATGGTAAGCTCTGGCGTTATGAAATTATAAATATTAATATATTATATTTTCAATACGTTTTCTGCAGCTAACAAAAGCGAGTTATTGTTTACGCCAGAAAATAAGTCGTTGCCGTGGAAACGATGTTGATATTATATAAATAAAAATGAATCTCCGAAATTTTTTTTCGCGCATAACTTACGAACGACTGCACGAAATTGGATAACTCTGCTCTGGCATTATGAAATTAAGGTGGCACGCAAGCTCTTTGAAAACTGAATGTGCCGGGAATGTATGGAATACGGGAGGGGGAGAGGGAGAGAGGGTTACAGTAATTAAAACGCTACAGTAATTTCCCCCTAATACCACGCGTGAAGCCCCGACTAAAAGCTAGTAAATAACATATTGCCTATTAAATTCATGTCATTTTTAATGTATTATTTAATTCAGAAAAAAAATTAACACGTACTAAATGTCAGAACTTTGATTATTCATATTATTGCTTAGAGGGAGAACGTAATGATCACAAATTATTTTTTAAATTTTTGTCAAAAAATATATCAATAAAAACCCTTTCATCATTCAAAAAAGTTCCGTTATTTGTTTTTATTTAAGTTGGAACGAAATTGCTAACCGATATCTGTCGATTTCTTATCTCGTCGTTTTAAGCAGACTTTTTCGTTTATTACCGAGTGCAGAATGAGCTCACAAACAACACATATTTTACAATGTATGTTAGGCAACTTTTCTATAAACGTATCGACGTTCCATCAATCCAAATATCTCAACTTTATAAGATGTTGATTGTAGCCAACCCCCCCCCCCCCCCCCCCTTACATCAATTTTCAAGTTTTCGGTTATGTTTTCCGTGCATCGGTATCGCTTTGCTTTATCTCTAAACAGACATAAAAAGTTAACTCCCTATACTAAAAACTTTTCCAAACAACAACACTTGTTCAAATAATCAAGCGTGCCTATCTACAAAGCTTTATTTTTTGTTTTTACAAAATTTAAGTGAAAATTTCTTTAGCACCGTTGTGATTTGAAACTCGATGATACGGAAGCGTGTGACACTAAAAAGAGACAAACACATACATCTATAGGATTTGGCCTGCGAGACAATGGCTAGCAAAAAAATATTTATTTATTTCACGGGTACTCAATTCCTATATAGCACGATAAATCCGCGGTCCCACGCAAGTGCGCCCCACGGTTGAATTTGGCAGCCACCTCTGGTCTGGAGCCCCAAAATACCTGAAAAAACCCTTGACTCTGTGCAGAAACGGGCAGTCCGTTTGATAGACTCTCCTAATCTAACAAACGGATTGCAATCTTTAGAGCACAGGCGCCAGGTGGGAATGCTGTCCTTGTTCTACCGGTATTACAATAGAAGATGCTCCGAGGAACTAGCGTCATTGATCCCCTCGGAACCGGTGCGTAGTCGGGAAACACGCCAAACGCGCGCTCAACATTTGTACAAGGTTGACATTAGTCACATGAGAACGGGTCGTTTCTACGACTCGTTTCTTGAGTTCAACAGCTCGGCTGTGGAACGATTTGCCGGCCTCTGTGTTTCCTCCTTCCTACAACATGGGTCTCTTCAGACCCATGTTCTTTCCTCTCCTCAAAAACACCCCCTCCACACAGCATCTTCAAAGATGACATAGGCTCTGAGGGAATTATTTTCCTCAAAGCCTCCTGTGTGGAGTTAATGTAAAAAAAAAAAAAGTCTCCTTTAGTCTAGTGGTATAAAGCGCCTGACGAACATCAGCGGCTAGACATTCAGCAGATCGAGGATCGAATCCTACGAAATTAAAAAAAAAAATAAACATTTTTTATTTTTTTTTAATCAATATTTAATCTTCAAACCACTCCAAAATTAACAGGCAAAGAAATCACGAAAGTAAGCGACATGTAGCGACTCTGAAGAAGAAAACACAAATACTAATATGATGACCAAATGTATAGGAAAATGTATGGAATTTGATGACGAAAATATGGAAAAATCAACACATTGATAAAAAAAGTGCTTCGTAGTCTCCTCACTCTTGTCTACTTTAGTTTTCTGAAGGTTTCACTTCTACTGCGTGTGAATTTTTATTGTTTGTTGTTGTTTAGTTCTATATTTATTTATTTTTATGGTCTCCACAAAATGGTTATAAATCAAACTCTTGGAGAGAAGCTTTCAAATTTAGAACAAATAATGGTACAACAGTATGTGGCAAATGGTCTTGGGGGGCAGTTTTACTATTTAGTGATATGCATCAAAGGATAGTTGCTACACTGTCTGCAAGAGGCATTTAAAATGTTAATGGTAATTACAGCATCGTTGAATTGAAGAAAAGGTACATAGATCTTCCCCAAGTACACTTGTTAGTTATGCTTTTCTTTTCTACGAACATTGTAATTTAACATTCTGTTGACTAACTGCTTAATTGCGGTTTAACGGGATTGTACTTTAAGAAAAAAAAAAAGGCACGTGTAAGTTAACTCTTTCAACGTAGAATTTCTCTTTATGAAAATTTCATAATAACTCCTTAACGCCTAAATTATTTCCCTTTGGTAATGTTGGCTTATCCCTGAATGTTTACAATATGTTTACATTTTTCGCCAGAATTATGAAAGTGAAGCTTTCAACAAAATGATATTTTCTAGCCAAAATTTTAGGCAAGTTTATTTAAAGCAATATCAACTTATTTTATCAAAACTTTGTTGTTAAACTGGGAGAAAAATTACAGTTAAATAGAAATGTGGAAAAGTCAGAAGCGAAAAAGAATTTGATGAATTCATTTACATAGATATGAACTTCGGTTTGTTAAAAAGAGAACTTGGCTGTATATTAATACTAGCTTTACCCCGCGGCTTCGCTCGCATGGTATTACGGGAAATTACTGTAGCGCTTGCACTTATCAATTATCTCCCCTCCCCCACCCCACCCCCATCCCCTCCCGCATTCCACATATTCATTCCCTTACATTCAGTTTTCAAACATCTCGCCTACCACCTAAATTTCATAATGCTATAGCTCAATGAAGAAAAGAATTACTTATCCAATTTTTTTTCATTCGTTCGGAATTTATGCGCTTACAAACATTTCGGATGTTTATTTTTATTTAAATATTTGGAAGTTCGTTAATATAATAAAAAAATACTCTATTTATAATTCAGTCTTTATAATCGTTACGAATTATATTTGTAATATAAGAACTCTCATCTGACATTTATTCCAAGTTTGTCCAAAAAAAAAACGAATTCTAATATTTGAATTTTCTGCAGTAGTAGCTGACCAGTAGACTGAGTACCTACCAGTATAGAGCCCAAAAATATATCAACAATGTTTCCATGGAAAAGATTTTTTTCTGAAGTTAGCAAAAACTCGCTTTTGTTAGCGACAGAAAACGTATAACAAATATAATATATTAATATTTATAATTTCATAACGCCAGAGCTTACCATCATATACAACCTGTAGTCTGCGCATATAATTTAGCTTTATATTGGTGAAAGAATTATTAAAGTCTTTATATTGTGTTATGCGTGAAAAGGTCATAAACAAACTCGAGCAGTTTCGCATTTATAATATTAGTATGGATTAATTCAAGCATGTCAGCGAGCTTTCGACCTAGAATATATTATAATGTTTTATTCACTTTAAACTCGAGGTCACGACACAGCGCTGCTAAAAATAGTTTTTTTAACCTTTTGACCTCTATTTTCCTAATAAACCGTTCCAACCAAAAATAAGTAGCGAAAAGAATAATTATTTAAATTTCTTTATTAAGGCAATTTGTCGTAAAGAAACTTATCTCCGAGTTAGAACATTTTGGTTATGTAACATTATTTAATTTAATCCGGTTGGTACTTTCCCACGAGTTTCATAAATATTCAAATTTCGCCTATAAAGTTTACCTCGGGAATCAAGTTAGTTTTTTTTTTCCGAAAGCACTGAGCTGACAAGGCAATCGTATTTTGCTTAACTCTGGATTTAATTTTGTTCGATACTTGCCTTATTTTTTTGCTTAAAAACTAAAATGTCTTCAAAACTAAATAATAAAATTATTAAATTTAATTTAAATTAATTGTTTTCAAATTATTTTTAGCCGGTTTAAGGACATTTCGAAGGTTTTACTCGTGATATAAATTACGTTGCATGCCGAAAATAATTACGTTAAACTAGAAATATCATAATGTAAAGGCTGCCTAAAATGCATAAAGCTGGAGATAGTATTAGTGTGTAGGCTTTAATATTTCTGTCTTCGGTGAAATTACAACGGAGTTCAATGATTAATTCACTTTTGGTAACCCACGATTGATTTAGCTTTTCAAATTCAGTAATTATCCCCTTCTTTCTAGTTCGGAATTACAGAATAGCAACAGCTGAATTTAAGCTCAATGTCCGAATAAAGCAATAGAAACACCTGTGACTGATGAACATCCTTGGGAGTTGGACAAAATACATGATTTGATGTAATTAAAACACAAATTACAAAATACATTTGGTTTTGGTAGAACCTTTGGTTGCAATAAATTGTCGTAAGTGCCCTTATCTAAGGCTGCGTTTCTATAAAAGCAAAGCTGAGCAGAGTGAAAAAATTGACCAATCATATCGTTCAGAGACACATCCCATCTCCACTCCTCTTGTAAAGGTTTGTGGTTTTGACGGAATTTGATCCTCCATTATCAATTATCAATTAACTCACGTCTTCATGAATAAATACCGCGAAACGATGAAAATGACAACTTACAAGATACTTGCTTTGACGTACAGTGCTGCCAATTTTAAATATTAATATTCTGGCGTTTTTAGTCTATGTATTATCAATGTCAATTTATTTTTCATTATCATTATTGAGATCGCTTTATGTATTTTGAAGCCATAAGTATTTGAAATATAAATTACAAAACACCTCAGCATTAGGTAATTGAAATACCAATTTCAAATCACGCTTTTAGAAAGTAATTGAAATATAAATACAAAGTACGTAGGTATTACAATTACAAGTAATTCAAATACTGCCGAGCCCTGGGAATTGTTTATCAAAACTAACAACAATTTAATCACAAAATAGTACTTACCTCCGTTCAGAACCACCTCAAAGAAATCACTCTCAAAATATCACTGATATCTAGGGTTAATCAATTATTAGAATCCATCAAAGACAAAACGATTTTATACAAGGTCACAGTATCGGTTCCTATTAAGAAACAAGATAAAGACACCAGCTTCCTAAGAAAGCCTCCGTGTTCAAAGCTCTCGCGTGGTGTTATCCATTTCTCCTTTCTGTCAATTACTTAGTGTCCAGTCCTCTGTAACGGCTAATGGCATCTACATGGGATGACACGTGTTCCGGGGGAAACGGATACTTTCGTCACCATTAAACTGTCAAGATTCTTTCCTGCGAGTGCCCTCAGGAAGAGTGACAGGGGGAGGATATATGACCTAATTAAGACTGGCAGATTGTCTGCTTCTTGCTAAATAATTTTGCGAGTGACTACACTCCTTATATCACGCCTTTGATCATCAAAAAGGGATCCTCGTATGTTGGATTCAGTTGAGCGTCAATTAAGTCTCTCAAGAAAACCCTTTTATAATCAATGCTACGTAACTAATGTACGTAAAACTCTCTTATTTATTTTCTTTGAAAGATATTTTTATATATTCTTTTTTCGTTTTTACAGGTCAAAAAACTCTTCGGTTAGAACAACTGCTGACAATAAGGTAACATAAAATTTTATATTATTTCTTTTGTGTTTTAATGTCTCGTCTCCATCGTTCGAATTCGTGACTGAGATGAGAATTCGTATTGTTAGATTTTGTTGATGAGTTTTCGCTGTGCCATTATGTCGGTGTAATTTTAATGCTGTAACATCTTGGCAATAAATTTTCAAACATGCTTCTCAACGAAATTCCCCGGCGTTGTATATCTTATATAAATTTGCATTCATATTACGAATCTTTCATCTCCACCTCTTGAATTTGAAAGTATAACAAGAAACTAAAACTAGTTTAGTTTCGCAAGTTGCGGAAGTTCCCTTCCAAACCAGGAGACTAGGCAACTTTATTACTGAAAGGATCTGCCGTATATTCCATTGTAGATTTGGATGTGTCCTTTACTCCGCCGATAAGGGATGCGGATATCCGGAGAAACTTTAGGCTTTCATATGAATGTTCTGCTTACGATAGGCGCCTTGCTAGAAAGCGTTTGGCCCGCTTTGCAAATTGACTGAATTGAATATATTTTACTCATATTTTTGAACAAATTTATCAAAATTATTGTAAGGTTTTAGAAGATACACAGAACTTTTATTTTTGTCACGCTCTATCTACGTGAGTAATTTTCAGAAATATTGCATTCCGGTACTGACCTTCGTCCTTTACGTGTTTTTTTAGTTGCGTAGGAGGGTATATTTCAAAGAAATAATTTCACGTAAATAGACCCACGTCCGAGCAAGAAGGTAAAAAAGTGAGTAAGTAGGTTTCTTACTGTTTTATCTGAATTCGGGATCAAGCCTTTTTGAATTTATTTTCCTGACCCTGCGAGACACAAATCAAATTCGAAATTCCCACACACCTGGACTATTATATCAAAATATTCGACGGGTCCGGCGATAAATCTTACCTGAAGTTTTTTCCTTGTCAAAATATTTCGAAAGGTCCAAAGTAAGATTGAATCCCTTGCTTAGCATACAGTATTTTCTTGGAGCAGTAACTTTTCCAAACCTTCTTTTCAATAATGTATTTTACGAACTAGCTCTGTACTCCGTAACCCTCGCATATAACGCCCTTGTATCGAAGCCTTACAACATTTGTGCCTACAGCCTTCGTAACACTCACAATTCTATGCTAGTAAAACTGCCCAGAAAGTCAAAAGAGCACATCCAATATGTTTTAAATCATTCTGCTTTCCGAGGAAATTGTTTACTTTTTACGTGGTTCTTGGCTTTTGGGAACTTGATTTGCAGCAGCCTTCGCCCCAACGGCCGTTATTCGTTTTACGAGACGGCGCCAACACTTTGTGTCGTTATGGAGGAAGTCGATATAGAGCCTACGTAATACAGATCTGACTTACGTATGCGGCAAATCAGACATATTGTGTTCCAGCCCGTTGCTTTATTGTTTTCCATTTGTCTTCAGTGTTGCCAAATGACTCGATATCGCATGAAATGTATTGAATTACACACATTATTATACCGATTCATGTTCACACCCCCACGGTTCGGGGATTCATTACTTACCGCCTAAGTATTGTTTAGGAAAATGTCCCAAAACCATTTATATACATTTATCCTTCCAAATCGAATAGCGATATATGTTGGTCTTTTATTTTGTATTGATGTATACATCATAAAAAACATTGCATTCGCTGAGAGCTTTATTTTTTTCGGAGGCAAGAGAACCTGTGTTACTTCCTTCTATCTTATTGCGCAGTTGTTGCTTAATATATTACTTTTTAGAATTGTCAGAAGAGTGCGCTTTCTGGTTTTTACAGTACAATGATACATTATAGAAAAGTTAAAAAAAACATTAAAAAATTTTGCCAACTATGCTTTGACCAAACTTTTATGGCCATCATCCATTTCCAATTATATCATTACATTCATATAAATAGTCCCATCATTCTCCACAGACAAGATTCCTTTGCATTTTCTGAAGAATGAATCAGTAGAGGTATTCAAAGTCAGTGGCAACCATAGCGTATAATTCAACCATAAAAATATATTAAAATGCGTATTGTGGGATTCTTTTGAGAAAATCGAACCCTCTCCCCTATTTTACTGTAGGCATTATTTTGGGAAAAGCGTAAAAAGTTAGCTGAATTTTTTTACACTCTAACAACTCTTTAAAACTTGGAGTTCTTATACCATTTGCGATCTAACTTTGGTAGTAAATTTGTGCACAGGTGTACTTAAATAAACGCAATTTGCTTCGCTTATAGTTCCCTGCAAGAGATTTAAAGAAGGTAGATTTTGGGATATTTTAACCTCTTTTTCGTTGCTAGGAATAAACATTGTGAACAAAATAAAAAATATTTTATTTCTACTGATAAGGTGTTGTCTTTTTCCGGGTCTTTATTTTAACCTGTATATAAGATTTTTTAGTCAAATTTATGTTCGAATTAAAAAGAAGAGTAAAACTCGCGCTTTCATAAAATATAAATGCAATTTTTTTTCTTGAATTCCGTTCCCGTCTGAAGCCAGTTAGACTTTGGCTTCCCAAATTGGGGTATGTTGTGAGGCTGAAGAAGTGGAAAGGGATAGGAAGTGGGGAAGAGGAAGGTGGAGAAGTATCTGGCTATTTGGTCTAGAGGGCTAAATTAGGCTAAAGCCATTTCAACCAAAGTTTCAATTCTGAAGGGCGGTCTTAGGGGGCGTCCATTAATTACGTGAGCTGTTTTTTTCAATGTAGACTCCTCCCCTCCCCTTGGTGAGATTAAATGAGATTGTTTAAGGACTACATTTATTTTCACAAAGAATAAAAATAATACAACTTTCAGGTAAACGTTAGCAAATTTATTTAAATTTAATAAAATTAACAGTAAAAACATGTCTCTGTAATAATATGTATTCTTTTAAAGTTGATGTTATTTTATTGACCCCCCCCCCCCCCCCCTCAGTTTAAATGAGATTTTTATGAGATATCACTGGACCCCTCCCCCCCCCCATTTTGAGCTCACGTAATTAATGTATTCCCCCTAATGCACCAGGGCGAAACCGAGAGTATCTTCCACTCTGGAACGTGCTGCAAAAATACTACATATTATTTTAATTGAATGTGTAGTCAAATAACACAAATTAATTTTTACGACCCGTCATAAAAAATGCCATTCGTTGACAATATGATTCTTAATATTTATAATGTCCTCGTCCGTCTTGCTTCGAGCTCCATATGTAAATATGTAACCAGACAGCAAGATCACATTTAAATTTTTTAGTAGGTAATAAAGTATAGATTGCTTTCATATTCTAATGTCATAAATTTATTACGAAAGCTGGTTGTTTTGCTTTCTTGAAAATTTGCTCTAAATTAAAACTAAGAAACTGAAGCATTTTGAAAAACAAAAATCACCATTAGTAATTAGTTTTCCATGTATTATTTTGTTTCTCAGTTTCCAATGTCTGTAGTATTTAAATATCCACTTAAATTCGCGGTTAGATGGGATTTCCCTGATGTGGATAGGGCGCGAAATCGGATCTGTTCCGCATATAGAAAATAATGCGGCCGCTCATTTTTGGCGCCAAAAGTTTTCTCATTTGCGCGCCGGGGTGTCAGGGTGACAGCCCATTTCCCGCCAAAGATGTGAACACTTTTGTGAGATTTAGGAGTTTAAATTGTGAGGATATTTGTGAAACTTGTATACCGCGAGACAGAATGAACTGCTGTAATCACTTGTTCAAGCGAGAACGTCACGACGTACCTACGCTTTATATTAACAGGCTAAATCTTCCCTGCGCTAGTTCCCAGGTATCTTACGAGAAATTATTCTGGTAAATAAATACTTTGCAGTAATAATAAATCGTTCTCAATTTGGGAGGCGGGTATGGGTACCGCCGCCCCGGGAACCTTTAATGGATGGTCACCCCAAGTGGTTCCCTAAGTTTGGTGATTTAGCAGAGGTGCCCGGGTTCATGAGGTGAGGTTTGTCTAGGTCTTGGAGGCGGATGGCCCAGACACACTGGACCCCAGTTTCCTACCCACCCTTTAAACCCTATTCCTTCCCAGAACTCTTCTTCCTTCCTTTCCTTTTCTTAAAAAACCTCTACACAGCATCCCCAAAGAAGGCATAGGGCCTGAGGGAAATTATTTTCCTCAGGGCCTCCTGTGTGGAGCTCATGTAAAAAAAAAAAATAATTATAATCGAAGATTTCAAGCATGTCTTGTTACAAAATCAGTGTAAATCCTTTATCATCGGACGGTTATTTTTAATTTTTTAATTTTTTTTTATTGAAGTACATCCATCTCGTACAAGAGCCCTCTGAGAGACAGCCTGGGTTCTCATTGCCTCGCAAACTCTGGTCCGCCATCAATAAGGTAAGGTGCTCCCGTAGCCGTTGTGCCCATATGATGTATAGATGGGGCCTTAAAGAGTCGGAGATATGTGAATGCGGTGAGGTACAGACAGACCACCGAACATGTGGTCAACGAATGCCCGCTCCATTAATTCCCCGGAGGGATTGATGAGGTCCACAGGGCAACGCCTGAGGCCCTAGACTGGCTCGCAGACCTAGATGTCCCCCTCTGACCCCCCACCATACGAAAGAAGAAGAAAAATTTAAGTACATAACAAAGTCACGTTGCCCAAAAAATATATACATGGATGATTTAAATACATTGTACAACAGAAATTAAAACGAAAATGGTAACAAAAATAATTAGCTAAATATGCAAAAGTGACAAACAAGAATGAGTTAAAGGTAGAATACAAAAGTTTCACCAACAATTTATTATTGGCAACTATGCTGATGGGACAATGCTTTAGTAGATAAATATTGCCTGTCTTTGAATAAAGGGCTTCATCACAATATTAGCTTTATATGATTGATGGTAAAATATATTTTTTGAAGTGTTTAAATGGGTCATTAAAAATGTCAATTTCATTACTAGAGCAGTGTATAGTGTTATAATGCCTTAATGTCTTATAATCTTTCGTGGTGTAGGGGAGAAATATTCAGTGTTTGTGTGGTAGGTAGATATACAGAAAATATCTTGCATCCTCCTAGTTGAATTTCTTGATGGTGTGTTGATGTTAATTTGGGATAAAATGTTTTGTGTATCAACTGATGCATGTATAATTTTGTGTAGAAGCAATAAATCGGAAAGTTTCCGTCTGGTTGTCAAAGAGTGTAGCTTATAGTGTAGAATTTGGTTGTTATACGTTCCAAATTGATCAGATAAACCTTCGCGATAAGCAATTACACGGTTTAATTTTCTTTGTATGGATTCGATTCTGTAATTGTGAATATATATAATATCGGAATTATCGGAATCAGTCGTTTTTAATTCGCAGCAGAAGCAGAATAAGAATCATGCAAAGCTTTTTACAACCTGTTGAAAGTTTGAATAGCCGGATTTGGTCACTCTTCGTTCCACAATCTAGGTTCAAATTTTGAGAATGACGCTTTATTTCAAAGCAAATCCGAGTCATTAATGGAGTAAGACAGGCAGATCTTAAACCGAAATTAGTATTGTTGATAATGATTGAGGCATAATATTTTTGTAAAACCGCGTATTAGATTGCTACGATTGAGGCCTTCTGATTGTGTGTCCAATCGTAATGTATTGTGATGCATGTATACAGAAAAAGTTGCCTATTTTTATTATGGGTGCAAGTATATTGAAATAACTTTGGACCCCCAGAAAGACAACGTTATCTAGCGAAACGAGAGTTAAAATTACATAACGATAGTGTTCTCAGTGTGATTGGCGTTCCATTATATTTATTTATTAAATTACTTATAACCTATAACATTACATATTGCATGCTATATTTTTCCAGATTGATCTGATTCCTCCTACAACTCATCTTAAACCTTCCAATTGGTATTTACTCAATCCTGCGGGTAAATTAAGTTAGTATTGAGTTATTTTTAGAATTTTTCTGGCCCCTTTTTCAAACCTTTTCAAAGCATTTTTTTTTTCAATTTCTTGAAAACTTGCTTCTACTCGCCCCAATACCTGAGACGGTACAATTCATCATCAAGCAAAGAATGAACATTTTATTCAATGTCTAACGCCTCGTGGATAATATAAACGGACAGTCCCTCTTTACGGGATTTATTCCTTCCCGCGCATATTAAAACGCAATAATAACCTGGCAAGGGATTAAGTTTTCTTTCCCTTTTAAATATCCCTGTCATAAATCTAGAGCCTCTGGGGTGGAGCCTTGCGGTGATGAAAAAAACTCACGAGGATGTGTTTTCGGAACTCTGAAAGAAATTTATTTACACATAAAATATCCAAATTTATCAGGATGAACAATTTTTCTTCCCCCTCTATAAATTAATATCATCTACTACAAAATTATAACTCGCAACTTTAGAAATTCCATGGTAAATTAAATTCATAGTTATACTATACTTTATATATAATTTCTAATTGTCTTATATAATCTGATATTACTAGTTCTTCCTCGAGTCTATTCGTTAAATATTTGGTCCCACAAGTCAACCATAATCCAAGTGCTGCCTTTCGTTGGTTGAAAAGGTATGTTTTAATAATGAGATTGTCTTAGATATTGTCAAAGAGATCCAGAAGCTAATCATTAAAGTAATCCTAAAGAAACCCTCCACATATCCAACAGAAACGCTTTTTGCAGATTTCACGGTGCCTCGAGTAGAGAATATCTTCAAGAAAAATGCAATTATCCAAATTTACAAAGATAATATCATCAAAACATTTGAAACCCACCAATCAAAAAGATATCGAGACAACATCAAAATAACAAAATTTAATGCCAAACTAATGCAAAACAATTACATCTATTTAGGAATAAAGTATTTCAACAATCTTCCGATTGAAATAAAAAAAATCAAAGACATCAATAAACTGAAACTCAAACAGAAGCTACACTTCATCAGGAATAATTAATTAAATAATTACCTGTTTTTCTCTTTCTTTCTATTTATTGTCAATATTCGTCTCTATTTTATTTAGATTTTTCGAATTTCTCTTAAGTGCACAATATTTTAGTATGTAACCATATCCTATGTATGTACACCTTCACATATAGATGATCCAGAAGTTTCAATTGTTCCCATTATATAATTACCTATTGCATAATGTTATTCTATTACATGCCAGATAATATCCAACCAGCTTTTTACGCCAATAACAAATTAAAAAATTATATATTAAATAACAAGGACAAAGGTGTGTTTTTGAACAAATCTGGGGTTTATAAATTAATTTGTAATGATTGTAACTTTTTTTTATATTGGGAAGACTTCTAGAAATTTTAACATTAGAGTTAAGGAACATCTAAGATGTTTAAATAATAATAATTATTCAGAATTTGCAAACCACATTTTGGAAACAGGTCATTCTTTTGATATTAATAAAGGTTTAAAAATTTTACACACTAACACAACGGGTATACAATTAGATAATTTAGAAATTTTAGAAATTAGAAAAAGTGTTAATAGTAAATTAAATATTATAAATAACCAAACGTTTTTTAAAAAAAGCTATCTTTTAAATTTATTTTCGTATTAATACTTATATTTATAATAATTTATTTTGTTATTTAGACTTCTTGTTTTCCTTTTAAAAGATTTTTTATTATGTTAATGTAATTTTTTACCCATTCTAAAATAATTTTTATATTTTATTTTATATAATTGTTTTTTATGATATATTTTAGGTAATTAATCACCTCTCCTTTCTAATATTTTGTCTATGTTCTAATTAGTCTATACTTGTTTGTCTTTTGTTATTTATTATTGACTTATTATCCTGACGAAGAAAACATAGTTTTCGAAACATGTTGATATAGTTAATAAAATAGTGGTGTTATACAAAGGTATTTGTTTTTCATTAAATTAATGATGACACCCCAAAGTAAATATGCCTATTTTGAAGAAATTATTCTATTTCTGTTATAATTAGTGTAACTCGCTCATCAAGCACAAGAACTAGCTTCTTCTTTGGTGAGATTGCAATTTTAAATAATTTCTGTACCAATATGTAATTTATATAACACCTCTGTATACTTATATATCTATATTAAATTTAAAAAAAAATTATAAAAAATATTAGATGATATTATTTAGAAGTTTTCATCTAAACTGACTAACTGCATTAACACAGAAATTTTAAGAGTATTTTGTATTTAGTATCAAGAGTGTTAATTCGTATTATTTTTCTAATATAGGTTTTGAATGACATCGTACACCGAAACCTCTACTCTGTGCAGAAACGGACACGTTTGATAGATTCTCATCTAGATCATCATCAGGTGTCAGATGGGAATGCTCATTGTTCTATCAGTATTACCATTGAAGATGCCCAGAGGAATTGAATCACGCCAAACGCGCGCCCAACATTTATACACAGTTGACATTTGTCTCATGAAAATGGGCCATGTTCACGACTCATTCTTGAGTTCAACAGTTCGGCTGTGAAATGGTTTTCCGGCTTCTGAATTTCCTCCTACAACACGGGTCTATTCAAGACCCAGGTTTACTCCTTATTTTCAACAAAAGACCTTCACACAGCATCTCCTTATTTTCAACAAAAACCTTCACACACCTATCCTCAAAGATAATACAGGCCCAGAGGGAAATTACTTTTCTCAGGGCCTCCTGTGTGGAGTTAATGTAAAATATCATTACGATGACGGTTGAAATATAAAATAAAAGGTTTTTATAACAAGGTACCATGACAGTTGATATTGATAGGTGGGTCAAATCCCAGCACTGTAAAGAATGGAAGAGGGCACCTGGAATGATACAATCCAAAGTACTCATAAAAGTACCAGACCCTAGACGAATCAGGAAACTACTCAATATGGACAGAGACTTGCTGAGGGAACTGGTAGGACCACTAACGGGACACTGCCATCTCAGGAGACACATGCAGATATTGGGAGTAGAAAACACCAATAGATGTAGGAAATGTGAAGAGGGTGAAGAGACTCCAATTCACCTATGGCGCCAATGTCCTGCCCTGGTGGGCACTAGGCTCAGATTCCTGGGGAGACATACAGTAGAACCAGAAGACATAGCCACATATCCAGTAACAACCCTGGTGAAATTTATTAATGGGACTGGTTTGTTATTAAAGGATTGAGGTAAAATGGGAGATAGCACAATGGACCTATGGCCTAAGTGCTCACGGGAACTACTTGTAAACCGTCTCCGCCTTAAAAAAAAAAATGAAGGAGGCGCATACATTGGGCAACTGAGTCATTACTACCAAGAAGTGATTTATTTGTGTTAATTAAACCGCTTAAGCTATGTTTGTGTATTTTTCATCACCAGTTTTCATGCTTTACAGTTCTACAGCCTACCACTCCTGGAGGTACCAACCCCAAATCTTTTTAATCAACATTGTTGTTTCATCTCCCCACCACCGGTCTCAGAGAGCGCTCTCAGCTTCATTTATTCGGCATGTTTCTTTCTGCGCCTGTTTTCAGACCACCGCTCGTTACTAAGCCCCAATGATCATTTGCGAAAGAAAGTACATCTTTTTAGAAGAATTTAAAATTATATACCTACTTTGCGAAATAAGTATGCAAATACTGCTGATTATTTTTATCGCGAGAGATTTAGATTTTTACATACCCACGAAAAACATTTTGGCTAATTGTTTCCTTACACAAATACTATTCAATAAAAAAATACTTGTTTCGATTTTGCTTTATATCTATCTGTCTGTAGCTCCGGATTATTGAACTCCAGAACTCGAATTAACTTTGAATATAAGTGCATTTGCTAAATTTTAAGTTTATGTTTTGAGAAGTACCTATATATAATTGAACATTTTTAACACCTTAGGCAAATTGGCTCGCTTTTCCGAACAACTTATGTAGGTCTCAGAGAATTCGTTTTGTCCCTCTTGCGAACATAGTGGTAAATATGATATTAATGGTTTTAGAAAGAGAAAACATCTCGCTTTATATTCAAATCCAAAAGTTAACCTCAAAATAATTAAAATGTACACATTTATGAAACCAAAATTTCGGATCGCAATTATAATAAAAATTATAAAACTTGGGTATTTTTTATTAATTAGATGGAAAAAATTTAAAAAAAAAAACAAAAATAACGTTCATAATACATTTGCCTATTAAAATATGTGTATTTTTTTTCGTAATTAGTAATTTTAGTTAGAAAAAACTAAAACTAAGAAAGATGAGCAATTTTAATTATTTTCTCCAAAAATTGAATGTTAATTAATAAAATTTTATGTCATCAATCAACTTTTAAAAACAGTTTTTGGTTTTCGGATATGAAAATAATATATTGATCCTCTGACAAAATATGGTCAAGGCTTGAGGGATTGATTACCTTTTCCAAAATTGGACCAGATTTGTGGTGAATTTAGACTAACCGTGATTTTTCACAGGCCTTTGTACTAGTATGTTACTAATGTGGCACAACCGTTAAGTCAAACGCCAACATAAAGTAAAATAAAACCACTTGAATGTATTACTCAATAATCTAATTATCAATTTTCTTCTACACAGCCGTTATTTAATATATTCAAAAAAATTACCGCTTTTCTCGATAGAATGTTTTCTTTGGGTTTCATCCTTTTTTAGAGGGTCAGGGTATCTAGCACGGTCGATCTATAAAGGTTTTATTAAAGATGTCGGTAAATTGTCCTCGTTCGCAAGCACTACTGGGCAGATCGAATGATTTATAGCATAAAATCTAAGATTCAAATTTGCGCTGCGTCCGTAGAACACGTAGATATGCACGCTTCGGCCTGGGATCGTAGTAGAACACATTGCGTACGTACGCCCAGTATGTTATTACCTTAACTCTCCCGCAGCCAACAGGGACCGAAGGTAGTATCCAAAACTATCTTCTTCTTATTTATATTTTTAGTCGGGAGAGGGGTGAGGGAAGGCACAAAATAAATAGAAAAATGCATGGGGTCGTCGGTCGACCCACATGGTTACGGACGTTAGTTTTTCATCTTGGCCTGTCGAGAGTTAAAACCAACTTACGAGTATACCGCGGCAGATTACTGTATTAATACTTTAAGATATATAATTACATTATATATATATTACTTTGGTATGTATCACGAGTCGTTTTCTCCTTAACGACAGAAGCAAAGCATTTGATATTGTACTCTATCCCAGCTGTTTAATTTATTTTACATAATCAATTGACGATATGCGCTTCGAACCGAATTTCAAGATTTTTATTATATATTTTTATTTTTTGTTTTAACAGTAATATTAACATTTATTATATTATTACCTTGATTTACATAATAATTAATTTTATGATTCTACTGCTCCATAAGTTGAGCTCTAGGAGCTCGTGTTTATGGGAGGAGTATTTACATGCATAAAATAAAATAATGTTCTGGGAAGTATGTATACAATGATCAAAGACTTAAATGTCTTGAATGAAATAAATATACAAACATTTTTCGACATAGACATAAAAAACAATAACAATAATTATTTTTTTTATTAGATGTTAATTAAGGGAACAATATATCATTATCCAATATCAGGGACTTAATTTGCTTTTTAAATTGTTCATATTTCAAAGTTTCTGTTACAATAATTTTGTTTTTGGATAATAATATATTGTACCATCTCACACCTAAATATAAATAGTGGTGTTGAGCCGTGGTCATTCTAAGCTTAGGAATGGCTACTAAGCTATAAGTTTTAAATCTTTTGCTTATGCTATCTTAGGGGTGAATTTTTTGGATAAAATATTCTTTGTAGATTTGATATAATGCGTTTCACTTATACAATGCTGTGATAGATGGTACATTAAATTCCCGAAATATCTCTTAAGTAGGGAAGTATTATAGGATCAATAATTCAGAAAATTTGATCGGTCACCAAACTTCAAATTCATACCTACGTTAATAAACGTACATTGTTTTATTTATTTTTTTGTTTAAGTAAGTCAGTACTGCTTTTACATAGAATGCAGTACATTTTTTTAATTACAATGAAAATAGTGAGTTGACAAATACAGGTAACATAAAATATAACAAACAAAATATAGAATGCATAAAATGTAGGAGTTGATACAAAGTAGTTGATGTTCAAAATTGATGTTCACTTTAGTTTATGAGATATTTAGAAATAGTTGGCACATATGGCGTTTGAAGTTCAAATTATTGTCAATACATCCATATTGTTTAAGTATTTGTTACCAAGATTATGTATTCCCCAATTCAAGAAACGTTGAATTGGGGAATGCAATTTATAGTTGGAATGAGATGTCTGTATATAAAATGTTAATGTTTGTCTATTTGCTCTAACATTATCAACATCATTAAGCACACTCTTCTCTTGCGCCAGGATAAACATCATAAAATTTATATGATGAATATTAATTCAACTAAGCCGCTGATACGAGAGAGATATCTAAAGATCTCGATTACCCGTCACTAAAAATAACTAAAGTAATTAATATCAAGAATTCTCGATGTAAGTTTTTAACTGAAATGAATAATTTTGTCCAGTTCTGCCTTCCAAAATGATGGCCTTGATAAAATTATTTAAAACCTCGGCACTTGGTGGCAGCAGCCATGCTTAATTTACCGTAGCAAACTTTCGCTCAAAACCCATCAAATTTTCTCTTACAAATAGCCGTTGGAAAATTCGGTGGATTGAAACATGTTGTTGTCATTACCAAATTTGAAAGTTCTCAAGCGGTCCCAAGACAAACATTTGCCTGAAGTGATTTATGGAAAATCTATAGATAATTTTTCACTCAAGTTAATGAAAACCTATCTATCACGAGGCCCACGCGTGTATTCTCTTGCTCGTGTAACCAATTCATCTTCATTAATAACAATATCATGGCGGAGTGTTTTATGCTTCTCAGGGATTGTTAACCTTTGACGAACTCTGCGAATGGGCGCTCTAACTAGAATTGGTCAATGTTAGTATTCTAGACCCCTCAACCCTTCAGGCCTTGGGCTTATTTTGTCGGAAGGTCAAAATGTTTCGATAAAAGCCAAATAAATGGAATATTTCTGAACCCATCTGAAAATTAAAAACGGTTATTGAAAAACATTTTCAAATATTATAATGCAGAATATACATATAATTTTTGAAATACATACAAAATTTTTAAATACATTAAAAAAATATATATTTTTAAAATGATTACGTTGTCTTCTTGAATTAAATTACTGAAAACTAAAAAATTTAAACACAAACTTATTTTATTAGGCTAACGTTTTACAAATATTATCGTCGACTCATTTTTTTGTCGTTTCATGTAAAAATAATTATTAAAAAACTCCCAAAGTTTCATCATCTTTTTTCAAATTGCAGTCGGAATTTTTGGTTTTATAAAGGTGTACATTTTACTTTTTTTGTGATTAATTTTTAGATTTGAATATTAAGTATGGTTTTTCTTCTTTCTAACACCGTTTAGATCATATTTCCAACCTTGAAAATAAGGAAGACTCAACGATTTCTAAAAGTAATTTGAGTTGTTCCGAAAGCGAACAAATTAGCCTGAAGGGTTAAACCTTGATTTCAACCAACTTAATTTTTGGAGAGCTGTGTGGAGGATATTTTTATGGAAAAGACAAAATACAAACGTTGATTTTGAAGAAACTTCTACTGTTGGAGGGAGGAAATATTAAATCTGGAAAGCCATTTTACCCAATCCGAGAACGAGTCCTAAAAAAAGACTTGTTTGGCGTGTTTTCGGCACCCCTACTATTGCAATGCTGGTAGACCACCACACCAGCTTCGCTATTTCGCTTCATTAGTCAACCCATATTCAATTATGCTGGCCGGTTTTTATGGTTCAAACTAGTTTGCTTTTTCCTCGATATTCCTTAATTCAATTTATTTCCGTTTCAATAATATGCAAGGTTTCTGACTCCCTCCCCCATCCGATACAAAGATACCCGTGAATATATCACCCTTCACTGCTAATAATCTATAATTTGCCGCAACCGCCACCTGCCTTTTCTCCCGTATCGCGTGAGCTGTATATATAGACCCGTTGCGGTATTCCACCCCCCTGTATTAAAGCCTCCCGATAAGTACTCAGTGCCTACATATCATCACACTATTTCATCGTATCTATTTTTCGATCGACACTTCATTTACGGTAAGCTCTTAATAAGAGGCTGATAATTCTGACTGGCGTTAATAAAATATTTGTTACAATGTAAAAAATATGCAAAATAGAGTATTAAGACATGAACAGACTTGTGTGTGTGGTCTAATGCATTTTTTACATCCTCCATAACGTTGTGGACTGCTTATTCGTTCTATTTAAAACACTGGTCATGTTCGATTTAATATGCAAAATATTATATTTACATTATTCTTTCTTCTACTAAGTGGTACGTGGGGGCTGCCACGTTTGTGGTGGGACATTTTTTTATTGGTAACTAGCAAGTTCCTGGCATGCGATGCAAATGTCACTTAATAAATAAAATGTTTCTCCCCGCGTGTCCTTTCCTATTCGTCCCATTCCCCTTTTGCCTCATCTTCCTCTCGCGCAATCCCCCTCCACCTGCCCCGCCTTCTCTCTTCCTTCTCCCGCTTCATCCGTCCCGCAAACCCCCCTCCGGTGCATTCAGTTTTCAAACAGCTCGCGTGCCACAAATTTCTTAATGCCAGAGCTCATCAGTGTATATAGGAATCTTCGCGGGCGTGCGTATTACAAATAACGAAAGATTCATCGCGATTGGATAAATAGTATATCAAATAATTTCATTACGCCAGAGCTCACCACTATATATAGAAACATTTGCGGGCGTACGCACAACAACTCTCCAAACTATCTAAAAACATATCCAACTCTCCAAAGTTTCGTCGCAATCGTATGAATGGTTTAATGCAAAGCTGATATGAGTGTAGCAAATAAGATTAAGAAAGGGATACATAGTAATTTACTATTAAATTATCTACCAAAAACTCTTTTTTTTAAAACTATTTCTCTCGAGGCCTATTTCATCTTTGAGGATGCTGTGTTGAGGGTCTTTTTAGGGAAAGGAAGATCTGGGAAGCAAATAGGTACGAGGGGTGGATAAGAATCTGGGGGGTCAGTTGCAGGAGTAACGAACAAGGCGATGGGTCGAGAGTCCGGCTGGAGAGGTCAAAAGGTCTCAACCAGTCTCTCTCGTTCCGGCCCGCCACGCAGTACAATCGCATTCACCACCAAGACCTAGATAAACATCACCCCATGAACCCGGGCACCCCTGCTAAGTCACCAAACGTAGCGATGAAGTCACCTATGGTAGGGGTGTCGGTTACCCAATAAATGGTTTCCGGGGCGGCGGTACCCGTACCCACCTCCCAAATTGAATACTATTTGAAACTAATTTTTCTGAAAAATAGGAAAAAAGCTACCGCACACGCGCCACTGCAAAACATTTTCTCAAAGAATTTTAAATTTTTTATAATTATTTAAATACAATATTTAAAACTTTTAAGTCATTTTTTGTGTCCCTTGGGACTCTTTAATAAAACAAATTGCGTAAATGTCAATGAGAAATGGGTAATTCCTACTTGCACAGCCTACCCCCATTAATAATTTGATGTAGGTGCTAAAGGTGGGCTTAAATAGTTTCTGTATGTACAAAACGGAATTACGAACAGAAATAATATGCAAACCAGGTATTTTGTGACGTTTATTGAGCAATTCGTTGTTAATTTATTTACAGAATAATGGCTACGGACCGTTTACTGGTCGACCCAAGAATGGCGAATCCCTTTCACTTCTTAGTCCTTAGTGTTAGGGACTTCCAACGACATAAAAAATCTTAGATTGGATTGGTAAAAGAAAAATTATTTATGTTTTTTCGCAAATTTTCCTGTTCTTACTTACCACAGAAATCATATTATTTAATAGATATATAATTGAGCAACAATGAGATTTGTGATGTTTCCCAAGCTCTCAGACTCTCTTACCCATTTAAGGCTCCAAAGATTAAGACGGGCCGAATGTGCATGTGCACCGAATGTGCACCGAATGCCATGTGCACCGAATGCCAAGCACACGAGTACCGAAGAAGGTTCTAATAAGACACCAGACCTAGGCTGGGACGGGAGGATGATGTCAGGAAGGATGCAAGGAAACTACTTCACGTTGTAGATTGGAAGATGACGGCCGAGGAAAGAGAGCGGTGGAGGCTTATTTTGAAGGAGGCCAAGGCTTGGAATGGGCTGTAGCGCCGTTGAAAAAGAAGAAAAAGAAGATGTTTTATTCTACTTTTCTTGACAAATCGCGCACTTTGCGTAGTTTCTATGACTTAGCAGGGGTGTTTGGGTTCATGAGGTTTGTCTGGGTCTTGGCGGTGGATGCATTTGCACACTTACTACGTGGCGGGCCGGATCTGGAGAAACTGATTGAGGGAGACCTTTTGACTTCTCCAGCCTGACTCTCTCGATCCACTGCCTTGCACCGCAGTACGAGAGATGAATTAGTAATTCCGCCACCCCTGGACACACTGACCCCAGATTCTTACCCACTCCTCACACCCTTCTCCTTCTCAGAACTTCCTCTCCTTCCTTACCTAAACAGACCCTCCCCAAAGCATCCCCAAAAATAACATGGGCCCCGAGGGAAGTTGTTTTCCTCGAAGCCTTATGTGTGGAGCTGTGTAAAAAGAAAAGTGCGCCTAGATGACAACACTCCTTAGATTAAAATAAAACAGTTAATTAAATGTACCTACTCTTCTGAGGACATTTTGATGGCAAAAATCGTTTGTTTTTCAGTAATTTAAAACTACTAATATATCGAAATATACACTGAGATTGCTTTTCAATCAATTTAATTACAACTCAGCAGGGCTATTCTCTAAAATTTGTGAAAGGAGATCGTTCTCCCGCGAGAAGTGCTGTCAGATGTGTGTGATTTTCTACGGCTGTTATTTGCTTTTTCTTTCGGCCGATGTAAATTTCAGCTGTGAGCTGTCACGTATTTTAGTTTGGGTCGTTTTAAACACGAATTCCTGCAAGTATGCATGATTATTTAATCATTTAACAGCTGTAGAAAATCACACAAATCTGATAGCACTTCACGCCGGAGAACGATCTGTTATCACAAATTTTATGGAATAGCCTTTCTGGAATTCTACGTCCATAGAAGTAGTTAATTCGTTTGAGAAGGGGTTTATTAAATCGTCAAAACTATTGCGGAGCGAATATTATTAATATGGAAATAAGTTTCAATTAAGTAGTTTATTGGGCCTATTTGAATTGATTGCCAATTAGTTAAGGTCTCTCTTAGTTTATTGTATATCAATGTGGACGACCTCTACCCTTTCGCCGCGCATCTTTCGGCAACAATTGAAATAAACATTTATTGCGTAGTAAATATTTGTATTCAAAGGTCAAATTTTCTTGAACTCTGGTTGTCTAGGTGGTACAAAGTAATCGTTTTAGTATTATTAGTCCTACCGAAAGTTGGTATCATTGCAGGCAAACAAGAAGACCCTTTTGAGTATATTTAGGAAGCAGATTCTAAAAATGGTTTCTAATTTTCCAGGAAGAAGACAAGAGGCTGCCTATCACTGTATTCCTCACATATTTTTTGTTTCCAACAGCATTTATCTCAGGAATGCTGGGTATCTGCAGCCTTAGTTCCAGAAGAGAAGTCGCATTACTGCTGATGGTTTATGAGCTTCTAATTGGTTTTATATCGGTACCAGATATTCTGACTGAAATAGGATTCTTTTTCCCAGATAATTTCTCACGAGGTCGCCAGCACAGGCTTTTGATTCTTCCCAGGTGCAGAACTAACTTACCATTGGTGATGCCCCTTGGAAGACTCACTAGGTTAATTAACGATTTTAAACGTGAAATAACACTTATGCTTTAACTGCAAATGTAATTATTATGTATCTTTTCATACCCCTTTTGCAGTGTATTAATTTTATGCTGGTTTTGCAAATAACTAAAATAATAATAATGCAGCGGAGAATTAATGGGTAGAAAAGAGAATAGAAAATGGTGATAGAAAAACTTTCCGCGACGAAAAAAAATAAAAAAAATAGCCGCTTTACCAATTTAAAGGAGAATAGCATAATTTTTGACGCACATCATTAGTAGTAAAGTATTTCATAAGCCGTATACAAGGTGTCTGGAAACTCGTTATACAATTAGGAAACTGATGTCATGAGTCTCTGTCAGAAATTGGAATTTGGATGGGGGTGATTGATTATCAGATGTTTGTCTTTTAAAATGCATCGAGGCGTTGACCCGGCGCCAGTATCCTTTCTTATTCCTATAGTTTGTGGAAACAATTAATAAAAAGCGAATTACTCAAATTGAATTTTTTTTGGTATAAACGTTACTAGCTGGTACCCGGCATGCGTTGCAACGCCATTCAAAGAAATAAAATACATGTATTCTATCTGCATGTCCTTTCCCGTGCGTCCCCGTTCCCTTCCACCTTCCCCGCCTTTCCCCTCCTTTGTCTCTTCCCCCTCCGCGAACCCCACCTTCCCCCTCCCTTTCCTCCCTGCCGCTAAAATATATGAAACACACACATTTTCATTTATACAAATTTCATAACGCCAGAGCTTACCATTATATACAGCCTTTGTTAATCGCTGATAATATAGCTTTCTATTGGTGAAAGAATTTTTAAAATCTGTTTAGTGGTTTAGGCGTGAAAGCGTAACAAACAAACACACTTACTTTCGCATTTATAATATCAGTATAGATTGAATATGAATTCACTATTTTCCCGCTTGAAATTTCCGGACTGCCCGTTTAGGAGTCTTCGGTTGTAACATCACACTCTTTCTCACAAACATTGAAGGAACACACAGATATATATACAACGGATCTCTTATTAGCTAATAAAAAAATATACACTTTTGAAATAAGCAAAAACAATATATGCACTCCCGGGAATTCATTAATTCCTTTAGCTTTAATATTATTTACATTTGCATACATTGCTTGAGTTACACCGATATCCATCACTATATATAGGTATCTAGTAGTAGATAAATTTCACGGATACAATTCCAACTTTCCAGCCCACACGTTAAATTATCCCTTGATTTTATAAGTAGCATGGCTTATTTGTTTGTGTATTCAGGTATTAAATACGTGAATAAATCACCCGGGATTACAACACGTGTGCTCATTGTGCATAGTGTTTGTGTCACAGTTAGCGACGTAGATATCTTAATTAAAACGCATAAATAAAATTATTTTACGACATGTTAAAGTTGTTTTAGTTGTGTAAGTTTCCTATGAATATTTAAAAGCAGACTCGTAAAGCTTGTTTATGTGAGTTATTATGAAAACTTTATATTGGACCACTGATGTAGTGACTTAGCTTTGACTCTGGGCCAGTTCACTTGGGTTCAACTACCTTCAACATAAATGCAAAATATGTGTAAAAATTTCGGTTTACCGTCACCGTTTATCACAGGGGTAGGGAGACGGGATGAACCGCCACAAAACTTTGCCTTGGCACGCACTCCTTACTTCAATTACATTCATACATGTTGTCGAAACTAGTGGTACAAGCGGGAAAATGGTGAATCTTTATCAAATTTGGAGTCGATTTTATGGTATAACGTTTTTGGATTTGAGCTTTCGTTTTTTAGTCAAATTTGAACAAAATCGGTTGCTACGAGGTTTGTTGTTTCTTTTGTTCTTTTTTTTACATGAGCTCCACACGGGAGGCCCTGAGGAAAATAATTTTTCTCGGGCCTATGTCATCTTTGGGGATGCTGTGTGGAGGGTTTTTTCAAGGAAAAGAATGAGAGGAGAGTTCTGGGAAGGAAACGGGTTTAGGGGTGGGTAGGAATCTGGGATTCAGTGTGTCCTAGTCGTCGGCCTCCAAGACTTCTAGACAAACCTCACCCCATGAACCTGGGCACCCCTGCTAAATCACCAAACGTAGCGAACCACTTGGGGTGACTTATGGCAGAGATGTTGGTTATCCAATAAAGGTTCCCGGAGGGGCGGTACCCATTCCCGCCTCCCAAATTGAATGTTCTTTATGTGATATAGAGATTAATCAGTTTCCGATTTTTTTCCCACTAGTTTTCGAACACCGTGTATATACACACTTCTGTTATTCTGACGTCAGTTATCAGTCATATTACGTAACCTTATAGGAAAGTTTAAAATGTAATAGTTCTTCTAAATATATATTTATCAGCGCCTTAAGATGTTAGAATAGTGAAGACTCTGAAAGAAAATGAACAAATCATCTGAGGTGTGCAACGAATTAACCCTTCTGTCTAACCCTGCTTCCTCTTCTGCTTTACCAAGGGAGTTTTTTCTTCGCATTTTAACAGAGCCCTCTCCCTTCGTGCACTTTTTCTTAATAAAAGGAGCAAAATTTCTACCCCTCGGGGTTACATTTCCTCATCCTTTATATTTGTCTTACGAATGTTCCCGCAATAATTGCAGTTCGCCGGAAGTTCTCCGAATATAGCAGTGCGGCGAAGGCTTTGTTCAAACCAAGAAGTGTCCATATCCGGTCTAGCCACATCCGGCCGCGCTCTACGGTTCCGTAATTAAAAATGTCACGTGTTGCTAACTTATGCCGAGCAACCTCATTGCCGAGTCCTCAGTTTTACATCCGGTGCGGCTTGTAGGCATTATGCAACACGAGTCTTCTGTCTACGGTTCTACATCCTGGGCGGGATGAAGGCATTATACGCTACGTGGTTACGGCTGCGTTCTACGGCTCTACGCCTACGGTCTATGGTTTTACGGTGAATGTCAATTCAGATTATAGATACGCATTTCATAGCAGCTGTAAGCCGTGGAGTATGATGTTAACAGGATGGTGGAATATTTTGTTAAAGATTAATGCTCGGATTACTGCCCCATTCTACGGCCAATAAATGTGTCATTTATTGGACTCAATGTATACGTTGAATTTTATATAATTTTCTTTTTGCTAGGTAGCAGATTTTAGTGTTATGTGGTGACTTTTTAGTTTTTTGACGTGATAACGTCTTATAAATCGATGAACGCCGGCAGCACGCACGAAAAAGCATGACTCATTGTCACGTTCCGCCTGAGCCGAACGTACAAGCGAGAACGCGGAACAAGCGTTCGGCCTAAGCGTTCGGCTTATGAAGCATCTATCTCTCTTCCACTCCATCGTTATTATATGACGTTATCACGTAGAATTATCGTCCGTAAACCGATTTTACAGACAACCAAATTTTTTAAACACAAATTTTGGTTATTATTTTTATACCATTTTTGAAAAACGTTGGGGAAACTGCGATAACTGTTAAAACGATCACTCGCCTCTAGTAGCTATGTGTGTAGACTGTATAAGTCTCTTTTATCCTAACCTTTTTCTAAACTTATTTTACCACTTTCTCACGCTCTTTACAACCCCTTAAACTGCGAGAAAATTTGAACAAGGTTCTACACACACGTGTACACTGTGTACACCGCCTCAGACACGACCGGCTAACCACACGCTGGCAACTCTTGGCTATAGTTTACTTCACTAGTAACACAACCAAAATAGCAAACACCCTTTGACTGCGCCGCAACGGTTATGTAATGTGCTGCCTCCGGAACTTGAGTTATTTTCGACTACACAAACGATGCGGTCCCATTGTCCGGTGATCGCAGCAACCTGGAGAATCTCGGTAACTGGTGGAGGTGAACTGCTACAGGTGTTTTCATAACTCCTTGATAACAAAACATTCACGCATCAGCAGGAGGGATGCAGGAGCATCGCACCTTTCAAGTGGCATCGTATAAGTGAATTACATCTCACAATTACTATTACACCGTGATGGGCTACCTCCTCCTTTATCCAAAGTGTTTGACAGCGTTACAGTGTCCATCATGAGAGATACGTGGAATGTGGTGAAGTATTAGTGTATTTAGAATATGTTGCAAGCGTTAATTTTCTTTACGTGATTTTCTTTAGTTTTGGTGTAGCCGTATTTTACCGGATTCCTAGAACTTTTAAGATAAGTCCGTCGATCCCATTAAAATTCATGTAGTGTTTGTGGATTTCAATTACCTTCGTAAATAGATGCGCTCGAAGTATTTTGGGTCTTCCAGGCAGAAATTCAAAGGTGGTTTATTATGGAATATCATTGTAGCAGAAAACAATGCCAGAAAGGTGCCAAACGCAATAGTTTGAATGTCCTTTGAGCTTTTGATGCATCCCCTTCTTCCGAAATGCCCGGAATAATAGTGATAAAATCACAGCTTGTACAACGAATCGAATATTTACGTATTAACTTTAACTTAATAAATATACACTGTTTAAGTAGGCTCCTACGCGCTTTCGCAAATGTTTGCAGTTCTCATACAATGTATCTCGTTTTTAATGCGTTGAATAATAGCGAGAACAAACATCTCGAGGTGTTTATGTTCCCTTCGCGTTGTAGACCAATATTATTCCAGTCCCTTTATTGACATTTTCGCATGTATGTAAATTTGCTTATCAAGCACTTAACGAAAATTGGTTAATTTATTGGAGTTGGGTACTTCTTGCGACACACGCTTCGCCGTTTTAAACCGTTTGCTTACGCTGGTAATAACAGTCTGAAATGATTTACTTGGGAAATATTTATAAATTATTACTAGGTAGACATCAAATTACGCCTTGTGGGTGGGTAAGCTTCAAAGGGGTTAATCACTCAACTACAGAAGGTTTAACGTAATTGAAACGAATGGCTGACATTTATCAACATTTGATTGTAGAGGTAACCTATTTATAGGCGAAGGAATTCCTGTTAAATAATGGAACTAACTGGAGGCATACCTCTGTCAGATCCGTTATTCCCGTAAACTTTATTTATTTGTGCCTTTGTAATACTGTTAATAAATTACGGGCTTCCATTTTTACACATGAATCGACTGTTTAATTTATTTGAAATCAAATACTTTATTTTTTTAATGAATCAATTCCCTTTGATTTCCAACAAATGTACGAACGTCTATAGTATGTTAAACTGAATTCCTATTTAAATCGCTGGAAACAAGCGCTATCAGCCGTGGTTTCAGTGAAATCGGCACTTATATATTACTATAATAACAGTTCTTCAAAATTCTCGAGTAAAACAGAAGAAAAGAGCGCAGATTAAAAAAAAAACAATTCTATTCATACACTTTAAGGGACGCAGACTGTACATATGGATGCTCTGTGGAGAAAAATGAATGAACATTTCTTGAAAAGACCAATGATGTGGGAAGGAGGAAACACAGAGGCCGGCAAATCGTTCCACAGCCGAGCCGTTGAACTCAAGAACGAGTCGAAGAAGCGAGCCGTTCTCATGTGGCAAATGTCAACCTTGTACATATGTTGGTCCTCTGTCAATTATATGCATCAATGACCACCATTGAAGTAAACATTAACAATTTATATTGACCGTTCTCCTGGGAGTACGAGTGTACGAGTCTCTGGCTAAGTTCATTTTTGTGTGGTTTGCCTTTCTTGTTTATCTAAACATTGTTACTTATCTGTGAATCATGATTTTAAAGCGAGATCGTGTATATCATTCACGGACACAGTACAACCATTTCCGAGACGACTGAAAGGGGACGATGCGAAATTACTACCGAGAAGAACACAATCAAAGCTATTTTCTCTCTATTATTTTATGTATCGAGAATCGTATCTGCGGGCCCTATAGCATCTTGCTCCGACATAAAGGAAAGCAAATGTCACGGCACGACTACCCAGAAGAAAGGCACAATCAGTTAGAGATTGCACTGCAGAAATAATGCAGTGCCAAAGACGTGGCACAATCACCGTTCCCCGAAGAAGACAATTCGATCTTGATTGTTCATATCCTGAAAATCGTTATTTCTTCCCTGACAAAAGGTGCAACGTATGGTACAATCGTGTAACGTATTACGACTGGGGAGATTCGAAAATGATGCAATTCGATATAAGAATAAAAAGCGAATTTAAAAAGGGACTGATTATATATACAGAGTGTTAAGAAACGTACTTGTGATTTAACCAGTGACTCCTGACATTATTTTGAGTAAAAAAGTTAAATCAAATTTGTACATCCGGTCACATTTTTAATGTTTTTTTTTCAAATTTAATCAATAAAAATCACTTTTTATTGGACAGTTAGGTGCGATGTTAGTGGTTGAGCGATTAGTCGGCTGAGTTACCTGTGACGACATTTGGTAGAAAATTTTTTGTTGCTTGATTTTAAGAGAAAAAAAAGACATCAATAAAGTCACCGGTGGCCAAATTGTCATAAAAATTTTCCTCCAGATATTTTTTATGATTTGAAATGTAAGAGGGATGATCAGAGTTTGCGAGAGTATTATATGAATATATGGGGTGCAAGTGAATGGAAGAAGAAGCTGGTGACATCCTAGGATAATAGTGTATGATGATATATATTAAATACTGAAATCGGACTATGTCAAGAGACGGAATAACAGGCTGGAAAGTATAAGCCAATGTATGCATGCAGCATGGAATGATTATCCTTGCAGAAAAAAAAGCGTGGATGTCATTTAGTTAGCGTTCTAAGTTAATCGGCAAAATACGAGACTCCATCAAATGAATCAAATTGATGCAAGAGAAAAGTATTTTCTTATTATTTATTAGATTTATTTATTTATTTATACTGGGTTTTACAGATGTTCGCACTTACGTCAGAACAATCCAGTTGTAAAAACTCAGTTAATATAACAATTACAAAAATCTACAATTACATACCAATAAATACAGATACGTACAATTAGAAAAACATCACAAATAAAAATTCAGAATTATATACAAGCTCAATCAAATAACACATTACAAAGAGTGGCAAGAGACATAAAAAATACGCGAGGCATGCATAAAGAGACAATTGACACAATATAATTATGTAGTATTTTTTAACAGCGCCAGAACTTTTTTTTTTTAATCCGTACAAATTATCGACGAAAATATCTACTTCAGCACATTCTATCTTGTTATATAGTCGACATATCAGGGTCACAGGGCTAGAGTAGACGATATCATTTTTAAATGTATTCGTGAAAATGTTATGGCGTCTTAAACGCGGGAATTGGGGAAATTTATTTCAATACTAGATATGAATAGATTATGAATAAATATGACTAAAACTAGAGTGTGTGCCAAGACAGAGTTGTGCGGTGGGCCATCTTATAAAATGTTATCAAAGGCGTAAATTCCATTTTCCGCAGGTCATCGTATTCCCCAAAATGAATTGCAGAAATAACTCCGACGAAATCGAATCTGCCATTATCGTCCGCCGACGTTTATTGTGGGATAGAGATACAACTCGGAATCCGACGGATTAAGATGTCCTCTCATTTTTCATACTGAGAGAAGATGCTCCCTTGAATTAGTGCCAAGTGACAGATGGACCAGATCCCCGCCTTCATTCCACCCTCGCTGAGGGTAGAACGCGGAAAGACTTAGTAGAACATTAATCCCGGCCTCGCCCCTAAATGTTAAAAGTTTTTGCATAATTTGTATAAGTGCACCTTTATAGACCGTACATTTTTAATGCTTATGAAGCACTCCTAGAGGGAGGGACTTCCCCTATTATTAATGGACGTTTCCTTTTAAGATTTTGAGGGATCTGCTGTTGCGAATCTGAATGTTATTTCTTTTTTATGAATAATTGATTACTGAATACATTATTTATTTTAATTAAGCACTCCTGAGGTGCTATTAAATATTATTCACAAAATAAAATATTGTTCGCTTTGCGAATATTAATCGACTTTTTTTGAAAAACGGCTTTATTTTTAAATCCCCAACGTAATATTTTTTCATGGAAGCCAACTTTGGTAGCAAAAATTGGTCTTACTTTATTACCTCTAAAATACGTTAAACAAAATCTTCTACCTTTGACGTGTTAAATACATACATTAAGGATGTTTTTTTTAAATTCAAATACCACGCAAGTATTTCACAGTCTGAATGAGGTCAGCTCTTCCAATATGAAGGACAATTGTGAAGCGTTTGCGAAGGTTGAGAAATGGGTACCTAATAATTCGATCTACTTACTAAACATAGTTAAAGCCATTTTTTTTATTTTTTTTTACAGCTAATACCGCACAAGAGTCCCAACTGCTCCCGTCTGGAGCCAGTGAGACTATGGCATCCCCAATCGGGGTATGTTGTGAGGCTGAAGGTAGTGGGGAAGGGAAGGAGATAGGAAAGAGGAAGGTGGGGAAGTACCTGGCTATTCAGATCTGGTCACTAAACACGGCTAAAGCCATTTCAAGCAACGTTTCAATTCTAAATGGTGGTCTTACACCAGGGCGATACTGATAGTATCTTGCACTCTGGAACGTGCCGCAAATATACTATATATTATTTTAAATGAATAAACTGTGAAATAACACAAATTAAACAAATAAAATTTATTTGCGCACGCCGGGTTCGAACCCGCGACCTTCGGATTGTGAGTCGAGTCTTGCCTCGGGACCACGGAGGCCGTCATTACAAGCAACTTCTTAATTTAGAATGCTCGTCTCTTGCCAGTGCGATTGTTTAAAAGTATTTTTATTTGTCTTAATTTAATTTTTTTTCAATCCGCTGTATTTTGACCCCGCAAATTCCGAAGGATTTCACTTCAAATTGGGAGGCGGGTATGGGTACCACCGCCCCGTGAACTATTTATTGGATAACCAACAACTCTATGGGTCAACCAAGTGATTCGCTACGTTTGGTGACTTAGCAGGGATGCCCGGGTTCATGGGGTGAGGTTTGTTCAGGTCTTTTTGGCCGATAGAGAGAATGGTTGACGGAGATCTTTTATCCTCTCCAGCCAGAATCTCTCGACCCACCGCCTAGCACAGCAGTTAGATGGATGGTTTCATACGTCCGTCACTCCTGGACTCACTGACTCTCAGATTCCTACCCACTCCTCGTACCAAATTCCTTCCCAGAACTTCCTCTCCTTCCTTTCCTTAAAAAAACCCTCCACACAGCATCCCCTAAAATGAGATAGGCTCTGAGGGAAATTATTTTCATCAGAGATTCCTTTGTGGAGCTATTGCAAAAAAAAACTCTTCCGTGGAGGTCAATTATAATGTTGATTCCTCTGCTGAAGAGTTACTTTTAATTATCTATAATCTAATCATAAATATAATCATCTTGCAAAACCGTCCGCATGGAACTAGACCTAGGTTTATCAACTTCGGGAATGGAACTATTTCCCAGTTACACTGAAATGGTGTAAAAAATGCATTGCATTTTCTCTGACCGCATTTCCAACCGTATTGCAAATCTGCTTCTTTCGATCGACACGCAATTATCATTACCGAGAACTTGTTCCCATCGGGTGAATCTCTCCCGGGCTGAATCTGATTTCAACGAAAGCCACGTTCTCACGCTGTGCCGCCGCGTTCTCAGGGAAAGACATTGAGGTATCAACGAACCCCATTGTTTTAATAAACAACTGTTGATTATTGAAACCGCTATTTGGTGGCGATGTAGAGCGGTTCTTATGGTTCGTGAACACGGATCAAGGCAAAATTAGTGCAGCAGTCTTCTACGTCAGTTTACACAACTGTGAAAAATTGTATTCACTTTTAATACCTGTACATTAATTCACAGTGATTTTAGTTAAAATCTAAATTTAAAATAGTTTCCTGGTGTCATATTTAATGCATATTTTGTTGTATTATTATTTCGATGGCCTCCGTGATCGAGGGGTAAGGCTACCGACTAACATCCGCAACTGGAGTTTGATGGTTCATATCCCAGTGTGCGCACGTAAATTTTATTAGATTCACAACATCGTAATCTTAATTGATATTATTTACAATTAAAGGAATACCTGTTTGTGTTTTGATTTGATTATATTATTTATTTTGAACTTTTATATTCGAATTTTAATTTGAATTTTATTTGATTTAATTTGAATCTTAATTTACAAGACTTAATTTTTTTTATTTATATTGTTTTATGTGTATTAAGTTAGAGATTAGATATAATTATTTTTTTTATAATTTATTTTTATTTTTATTATTTTTAATTAATTATTTATTCTGTGTATTATATTAGAGGCACTTTTGAAAACCAGCTGCATTCCAGAAGAAATCATGAATGTATAGCTGAGCAGTGGTTTTCTCAATTGAATCAAAGACAACTAAACAAAATTTATAAAATTTTAAAAATCTATTGATAAATAAATGTAAAAAAAAAGAAATGATTAATTTGTGTTATTTCGAGAGCTAAGCTTACAATTCAAGCATTATTCCAAATAATGCTTGAATTGTAAGCTTAAACAGCTGTGACAAGAATAAAAACTTGAAATACTTGCAGAACTTTATAATAACATTAATAAATTTATTTAAATCAAATTTTCCAAAATTAAATGCAGTTACATAAAAACAATTAATGCACAAGCTTTATTGAATCCTTTCATTTTTTTTTTAAATAAAACAACAGGATGCTTCGGCCACAAACTGTTGTCGAAATTTTCAATTTTGAAGACAAAAAATTTGTATTAAATAAAGGATCTATTGTGGAGACGATAAAACAGGAATCTATAGAAAATTGGCTCTATTTTCTGAAGGAAAAATGATTACGGATGGTAAAACAGTAACTTACTAATATTGTATGAAAGAAACATTATTATCATGGTTTCGGATGGTAAAACAGGAAGCTACTAATAATGAAAAATAAATCGATTGGAGAGACACATAAGACATATTAACATAGCATAAAATTAAATATTTATATTATACGTGAGAAGTTTACTTAGTTATTTCTATATCCCTCAATTCTTTAAATTTTCATGAGACAACGCTTCATGTAAAAGATTTTTTAATTGGAGCTGGCAATGCTTATGTCGAATTCCATGTTTGCGTTAAGCCGCCGCTATCCGAATTTCGACCGATTTCTCACATATTTCCTTAAACATTTGAAGTTTTTAAGCTCTTAAAAAAATATATGTTATCATTGAAGATAATATCTAGATACGTTCCACGCCGAAACGCAAATTATATGATAATCCCTCGCAAAAAATCAAAATTAAAAAAAAAAAACGCAAAGTATGCTCCGAAAATTATTAAAAACAAGTCTATTTCTTTCCACGAGATTTTTGCTCTATTTTAAACGAGTCACGTTTTATTAAGCACTTTCGCAATTTTCGCTTCATTTTTATCACTTATATTAGCGCGCTCTGTCCAACGTTCGTAATTACATATCTCTCCATCTTCTTCTTTTTGAGCCGGGAAGCCCCGCCTTAAATATATACTTTTTAAAAACTTTAATTATCAACGGTATTCAATCATGAATCAAGCTTCTCCCCAAACTTTCCAAATGACAGCAATAGAAGTGATCATGAAATGGAAAATGTAGATAGGTAAGTAACTACCACGAGTTAGCCGAGCCGATGTGTTGTTCTGTGAACCGCGCTCTAATAATTAGAATGATACTAATAGTAACTTCTTGCTTTATGTAGATTGTGCAGGTGAATGACTTTCACACCACATTTCGCACCTGCTGCCAATGGTGTAGCATGCGAGATATGGGTTTTAGTGTTATCAAAATGACGGTACGTAAGTTCACTTTCTATAACAAATCAAGATTATTAATGTTTTGACCAAAAATAAATTATATTTTCCTGCGTTCTGAGTCTTAACGTGTTTAAATCTCTGATCGGTTCATAAATTGGAAGGGGAAGTTGAAGAATGAGCCTAGTCATATAAAGTGGTCATATACCAACTCAGAATCAAGTCAACTCAACACCTCTATGATTTTAGGTTTTCACGGCCAAAAGTATTTTCGTTATTTATTTTTGGGGTGTTATGCCGTGTTCCACTACCTCCTTCTTTAGCCAACGTTTCGGACAGCGTTACAGTGCCCGTCGTCAGCCCTGATGATAGACACTGTAACGCTGTCCGAAACGTTGGCTAAAGAAGGAGGTAGCGCAACACGGCATAGCACCCCAAAAATAAATAACAAAAAAAAATCAACACCTCTTTGAAATGTCTTTAAAAGCTATGAAAAAAAAATTTAAAATAGCGCATAGCTCTTACCTAACGTAACCTATTTACAATATTTTTATATTTTTTTTCATCACTTTTCAAAGGACGTTCTGAGTTGATTTCATTTTGAGTTGTCCGGTCCCCAAATTAATTCGCATCAACGCGTATTGCTAGCTTAATTGTCTTTTTTTTCGTAATTATTTTGAAACAGGTCTCCAAATTAGATCACGTCTAAAATGTTATTAAGATCATGTCAATGTCTGGTTGTTAAATGATTTAAATAAACTGTTTTCCAAATTAGAACAGTTCTCCAATTTATTTAATTATTAGCTTTTCCCCGCGGCTTCGCTCGCATGGTATTACGGAAAATTACTGTAGCGCTTGAACTTATCAATTATCCCCCCTTCTCCTCACCCCCACCCCCTCCCGCATTCCATACATTCATTCCCATACATTCAGTTTTCAAAAATCTCGCCTGCCACCTAAATTTCATAAAGCTATAGCTCAAAGAAAAAAAGAATTATCCAATTTTGTTAATTCGTTCGGAATTTATGCGCTTACAAACATTTCGGATGTTTATTTTTAATTAAATATTTGGAAGTTTGTTAATATAATTAAAAAATTACACTATTTATTATTCAGTCTTTATAATCGTTACGAATTATATTTTTAATGTAGGAACTCTTTTCTGTCATTTATTGCAAAACAGAAGCTTGTCCAAAAAAAAAACGAATTCTGATATTTGAATTTTCTGCTGTAGTAGCTAGTAGACTGAGTGCCTACCAGCATAGAGCCCAAAAATATATCAACATTGTTTCCATAGAAAAGATTTTTTTCTGACGTTAGCAAAAACTCGCTTTTGTTAGCGACAGAAAACGTATAATAAATATAATATATTAATATTTATAATTTCATAACGCCAGAGCTTACCATCATACACAACCTGTAGTCTGCGCATATAATTTAGCTTTATATTGGTGAAAGAATTATTAAAGTCTTTATATTGTGTTATGCATGAAAAGGTCATAAACGAACTCGAGCAGTTTCGCATTTATAATATTATTAGTAAAATTAGTAAATATTAGTAAATAGTAAATACTAGTAAATTAGTAAATTAGTAATATTAGTAATATTAGTAATTAGTAAATTAGTAATAGTAATATAGTAATATTAGTAATATTAGTAATTATTAATTAGTAATTAGTATTAGTATGGATTTATTTACTCTTTTAAATCCCCTGGGCTCTTACTTTGGGAACAAAATGTTAACATTTTTTCACACAAGGGATAGTAATAAGTAATGGTTTGCAATAAATTTACTACAGGTCTACAAATAAGAAAAGGTTTTCAAATTATTATTCTCGAATAAGTATGTAACGAATAGCTACTACATTTAGTGAAGTGAAAATCACCAGCATTCTCGAATAATGCAAAAAAATGTTTTTATTATCTCGCTAATAAAGCGAAATGTGTGTTTTCTATAACTATCATTTAATTATCATCTTTTCGCCTTCATGTTTCATATTAAGCTGTTAGATTAATGATGTTCCAGATCCCCAAGGCACAGGAGGCTAAATAATAATCATCTTACGCGTGGAGAGCTAATCATGGGCGCCTAACCGATAGTGTACCCTGACCTCAAGAATGGGGGACTAATGTAGCAAATTCTACGACAATGTCAGCCACCTAATTACTCCTAGACATGTAACGTTTACGTAACATACGTCAAACCTTAGTCAAACGTAACACTGCAACATGACGCCACCCTTACCTAAATAATATCCTAAATTTAGATATATGACTAGAACGATCTTGTTATTAATTGATCCTTTAAATCCTATGATAGAAGGCAAACATATCAAACTAAACAGTGTGATGTATTTATTGTTACTATCCTCGATCAAAATCAAATTGTTATTACGAGCCTACGCTCTGCAACTGGATTTTGATTTAGTTTCTGGAAATGAATCCAAAGTTCAAAATTAACAACCGGGTAAATTCGGGTGTTCTTCTAGCCTTGTTGGAGAATTTTAAGTTTGGCGAATGCGCTTTCGACTGCTATTAATGTTAATGTAAATCACTATGTTAATCACTGGATGCAAAATTATTTGATAATCAGATGAAGATTTATGGAAGACCTTACGGTTCCGAAATTTTGCATTGTGATCGGTACGATTGCAGTTTCACCGAGTTGTCCCGGTCTGCAGTCTGAAGGTAAAGATTGTCCTGATGATAGAGAACCATCAAAGTGAGAGGTATCAAGGTGGATTTAGACCAAACAAGCAAATGCTCGTTCTAGTCCGCTCTTGCAAATTATTTTGGTGTGTGTATTTAGTGTACTCGCCGAAATTAAGACCTAAAATATATTCAGAATCTTAACGACGTAAGTAAAGAAGCCGTGTACATAAATTGCGACTCGCGACCCGTGTATTGAACGAATCCGTGTATTTGCCCTATCAAAGAAAAGAAGAAGAATAAAAATAATCTGGTAATAAACGACGTAAGTGAAGAAAGGGTGTAAACAAATATACGTCCGCGGCACGGCGTATTGGACGGACGAACGGTCGAATTCGTCCTAGCAGGTCTGGAGATTTGACCTTTCGGCCGGGTTAATTTTTATTAATTCTGACTAACGTGTTACTAATATTTAAGATGTTTCTAAACGAATCTCTTCCGGAGTTATTAATTCACCATCTAGAAAAATAAAATCTGGTGCTCACCGCTAAATTTATAGTTATATACGGGAAATAAAATTTTCAAAACGTTCTACGTAAAATATATTAATGTTGAGGTATTGTTTTTATTAATCTTAAATATAAATAACTTACATCCCCGGGTCTTGGATTGAAAAAAAAAGTTATCATGTTTACGAATTCGTCGGAATTTATTAAAATGGGAGCCTTGAAAAAAACCCCAATATTAGGATATTATACCGCGTAGAATGCTCGTTCGTTTGAAGTATACTTCGCAAGTGGGCACGAAATGCCCCGAACGGTTGCCTAGAGGCCTAGAGCCTCCCTTCGTGTTCGTAGACGATCGCACTACCACGTTTACTTGGAACTTGCGTCGACTTGTATGTACTAATTATGGATTGAAATAATGAAAAATTTCTTCAAATAATGTTAAAAGTGTACCAAAATTCAGATGTCTGTGGGATCCAACTTATGGAATTTACGAAAATAAATTAAATAAAAAATAAATTTTTTATTTTTTATTTTATTTTTTTTTTATTAGTATCTAAAGCAAAATTTGTACATAATGTATTTATAAATTGTATTATATTAAGGTATTATAAAGTTTTTTTTTTCACAGTCCACCTCACTAGGGTTCCCTGTTCTGAGGCGGCCTGTAGTTTTTCCACATTTGTATTTAGTATCCAGTTGTCTTTACATGGTCATCAGTATGTTTGATAGTTCATTTTCACTTTGTTCTCTCAACCATATTTTTACTTTTGTTTTAAAATCATTTATTTCTGTTATTTTTTTTTGTTTGAGTTGGTAGAGCGTTGTATAGTTTTGTCGCATTGAATTTCATATTTCTTTGTCCAAAAGATGTTTTCAAACTGGCTGTAGCTAGAGTTTATTGCCCTGGTTGTGTATCTATGTTGGACAGTGGAGTATTCTGATATGTTTTTTTTAATTTTAAATAAAATATTTTTTCATAAAGTTTTTGTATATTGTAGACTTGAATGCTTTGAAACAATTCTTCTGTCGGAGTTCTAACCGGTAATTTCAAAATTGTTTTTAGTACTCCTTTTTGGGCTATATTGAGCCGGTCCATGTGAGTGCTCAAGGCAGATCCCCATCCAGTTATCCCGTACTCTATTTGTGATTGACATAAAGCGTAGTACACTTTCTTAATGTCGTTTATGTTGAGGATGTTACGGATGGCTCTAAAGAAGTAAATGTACCTGGTGAGTTTTTTTGTGATTGCTTCAATGTGTCCGTTCCATCGGAGATTATCATCAATTTCAATACCAAGATATTTGATACTTTTGGAGTGTGCTATGGTAGGACAGTGGCATGATGAGCCTTGATTTTGATAGTTTTCTTGGCATGTATGTAATTTGAGATTAAAGTCATCTTCTGGTTGTCCTCTGGCTGTTATAGAAAATGTCAGATTAGTTAATTAATTAGTCTCCTCCTTCTTTTCTTTTTCGATAATTGAGTCATAACGATAAAAATACAACACTTGAAATCACAATATCGCTCTCATTGTCGGACATGGTGCAATGAACACCACCACTGATTTTTCGCTCGCTTGATCTAAACATTCCTAGAGCCTTTGCAGGAATTCTAGTTCTTGTTCGGTTCTATTATTTTGGTGTAAATGGTAAAAACAATTTACGAACGCTCTTCTTCCAGCTTTAACTCTATGCTCATTTGGTCTTAATCCACAATCAGATGAAGAAGAACACTTTATTCTTTACTGAAGTAATTGATTAAAAAATACTAGTCATTTATACATATCATCTAACCCTCAAAGATTAAAAATTCTTACGATTTTCGTTCTCCATGCAAAAAAACATAACGCAAAAAAAGATTTTTTATTTAAAAATAAAAGTTTCCAGTAAATTGATTCTATTTTTTGTTTATGCAATCATTCATATACTTACCAATAATTGCAATCTTTTGCGAAACTGTTATTCAATACATAAAATATCTGGTGATATTTTTAGTGCTAGTTGAAAGACGGGTACATAATACCTGTATCCAAGCAAAAATCAGTATTATAAGCAGCTCTAGAGAAATACTTAAATGAAAAGCGTCCGGAAAATGTTCGAAAATAAACTGATAAATCTTTGAAAAATCATCTTTAGACTGCAGTAAATTAATTATAATTTGTTTTCCTCCATCTAATAGCCATCCTCGCAGCTCTTTCTGAATCCGACAACATGTTTCCTCGTTTCATTAAAAAATGCAAGTCTCATTTACCCCATAGATTTAGATTAAATCTGCTTTTCTCGTAACGTAGTTTCTTATTCTGATCTAAATTAATGGCTTTTAATCTGCTGCTTGTAAGATGTTACTTACTTATTATTACGTTAAAAATATATCCGATCCTTTTTTGGTTGTTATTTTACGCGGCTTTTATCTTCGGCATAATCAAAATGCCTGAGCATTACTCATGTCATACGGTTGAGAGCACAATGCACAGCACGATCATACAAAAATAGTGGATGGATGAATTTACCTTTAAATCACTTTATTTAGTTGTGAACTCATAGTGAAATGAAATGTCTTGTTTGAATTTGAATTGAACCATGTGCATAACTACACATTTGTTTTCCACCGACCACGACTTTGGGTATTATAAAATTATATTTAAGCCCTGGTGGGCTTTTACAAAGATAAGTAACAAGTAATACAGTTGTGTTAGGCAAGTACATAGTACACAATATATAATGATTTATGATTAAATTAAGGCAAATTAAAGTGAATAGTGTAGTACGGAGGGCGAAATATGTATAAAGAAACATAAAAAAAAATAAAAATAAAAAGTGTATTCACTACGGAGTCATGAGATCATACATCTCAGTAAAGTGATTATAAAGACTTCGTTTTATAGCCGAGTCTTTAAAAATGTCTACAATATTCCCAAATTTATTGCCAAAATGGTTTACTCTATTTATAGGTGTATGAGCTTCATAATTTGTTTCAAAATTGTCACAGAAAAAGGTTTGCCTTTGCCTCGTATATATTTTGAATTGGTATATTCAGTTTAAAGTTAATAAATCTTAAAATTTTTGCTATACCCTTTCTATATTGTCGGAATGTGTTTTATACAATGGGGACCAAATAGGCGAATTATATGCTAACTGGCTTCTTACTAAAGAAGTTTACAATGTTTTCAAACATTCTAGTGACTTGAAATCACTTGCTGTTCTGCATATGAAACCTATTATACTTTCGTATTTCGAGTAATTACGTAGGTACCTACCCTCTTAACCGAACAGATATCTCACAGGAATGGCGCTATATAAAATAGCTAAATTTTTGCATTATTAATTCATTTTTTCTGTATTCGGAGAATGTAGAATTAAAAGCATGATTGATAATTCAAAAAAAAAATATTTTTACGAAACCGTTTACAAATATGTTTAATCTTTGCATCTTGGTTCCTATTCTCAGTGTCGCCCTTGGTAAAAAACACCACCCAGAGTTGGTGATTAATGCATATCGATAAATAGATATCATATTGAATACTTTATGTTAATGCCAAATTATTTAAACAAGTTAGCGAAATTTATAATGAAGAAGCACCAAATTGTTGACCGAACCATTCGTGAACCTGTCTAAAAAATGCATTCTACAGTAAGTGCTTTCTGCTCACCTATCTCGACTTGTCTAAAAAAAAATTCGGCTACGTGAATTCGCGTGATTTTTTTTAAGCATTCAGCCAACCGTAAAATTAAAAACACCTTGTTCCGTGAAGATCCACGACCTTATGAAAACAATGGTTCGTCCAATCTAGAATAAGTAGTTTTTAAAAACTCATTTCTTTTATTTTCTGAATCAAAGAAAGTGAAGTTATTACATCTCATTAGCACCGATGATTTTATCGCTGTTACAGCTATTTTGTGTCAATGGTTTTTTTGCGGCAAATTATTATTAGTATAAATCTATCAGGTTGGTTAACGTTTTATCTATCAATTACATTTTTCAAGTTACACTATTTTTTACGTGACTTTTGTACGATCCATTGCATCCATTTAAATTACTCCAATCTCGATGTTCGCAAGTGTCTTCATCCTGATCTGCAGAAGTGTTTTATAAATATATTAATTAGAAAATTATTGATAATCTTCTGAGTTGTTCCAGGCTGAATCGTGCAGGGAGAAGATTTTCCTGGTGTTAGTCAAACTCCTGCAAAATTTCAAAAGTTGAGATAACTATAAAATGAATAAAGCTATTCAAGAATATTCAATTTCTTATAAAAACAACTCTCTTTTTAAAACTTTTGAAGTTTTTCTCACCAATATTGTAAATCATTGAATAATAAGATAACACTAATAATTGTTAATTCTAAAATTTGAAAATATGAGATTTACTATTATGACGCTTTGACGGAAGGTGGCAATGGCTGAATTTGTAAAAGCGAACATCCCGGTTAGACGAGAGGTTCTGGGTTCAAGTCCTAGTTGCGACCATTATCTTTTTCTGTGTCTTGTTCTCTTTCATATTTTCGTTTAGATTATTAGTATTATCTTCTTCTTCAATGATGTATTCGAGAATGGTTGATTGCTTACTTAGTTTAGCTTTTTACAAAGTTACAATAACGATTCCTACTTTTAGATGATTAAATAAACGTTTCTTCGTGAAGACTAAGGGATTATATCTGTGGATTACTTATATCCCATTCAATACCTTTCAAACTCCGCCTATACAGAATCCCTCTAGCCTAAAATAAAATTTCCTCATGTCGCCGAGTCAACACACTGTGACGTCAGATTCAATCAACTCTACCAAATTCCAAAATAACATAAGCTCGAGTATTTTACTGGGACTAAGCCGGGATGAGATTGGCTTAGATGCTTAGACCCCCACAGCTATCAGACCTCCCAGTCTTGAACCCAAAGAGGTAAACGTCTTGGCCGGTTTAGCGTGAAAGGTGCAATTTTCAAATCCACTATATTCGAGGATTTTCAGGCTACGAACCACGCATCAGCCAAAAGACGGCTGCCAAGGATAGATAAATTCGATCGTAAAGCCGGTTCAAAATCGCACAGTGTGACCTTAAATCTTTAAACGGAACACGGTAGGCTTTGCTATATTTGTGAATCGAAAGTTGTCTTATTCCTTGTAGTGAGACGGTTAAAAATACTGACTTTTAATTTCGTGGTCCAGTGTTTGCTTTTCATGCAGTGTACTTACATGCACTTCTATGAACTGTGTAGTATTTTGATACGTTGTACCATCGTATTTTAGAAGAAGTTGCTTAAAACGAATTTCGTAATTTTTTTATTTGTAATTCTTGCTTATTCAATTTTTGTTTTTTGGATGGAAATAAAAAAACTTAACATTACATTATTATCAGACTGAAAGATATTTGTACCTGTTATAATGTTTTTCGTTTGCTTTGTTAAACTTTATTTAACTTATTCCATTTGATATTGAGCCGCCGCTACCCGAATTTCTACCGATTTCTTACACATCTATCTTAAACATTGAATTTTTTAAGCTCTTAAAAAATTTATGTTATTTTTGAAGATAATACCTGGACGCGTTCCACTCCAAAACGCAATTTATATGAAATTCCCTCGATAGAAAAAAAAATTCCAAGTATACTCCGGAAATTATTGAAAACACGTATGTTTCTATTATTTTACAAGTTATAGTTGTGAAAAAATTCTCAATGTTTCTTTAAATGATTCTTAAGACGCTTTTCACGAGATTTTTGCTCTATTTTGAACGAGTCATGTTTTATTAAACATATTCACAATTTCTGCTTCGATTTTATCGTTTAAAATATTAGCGCGCTCTGTCCAACATTCGTAATTATACATCTCTCCATCTTCTTCTTTTTGAGCGGGGAAGCGGCGCTTTAAATTGAAAAACAAAACCTTTTAACAACGCTACCTTTTAAAGTTACAAATATTTAGTGAATCTCTCGAACTGTGAGCCCTGGTGTCATCTTTCCGTCTAGAAAATTGCATCGTCATTTCCATTTTAAATCAATTTCACAATCAAAAAATCAACCGGTAAAAATCGTTTTTGTACTATAATACATCAACTTCTTTTGGTTTGACTGAAAAATGAATCTTCTCCCCAGAGACGGTTCCATGCTAACTCAGAATCAAGTCACCTCAACACCTCTTTAAAAAA
Organism: Glyphotaelius pellucidus; assembly: GCA_936435175.1. NCBI lineage: Eukaryota > Metazoa > Arthropoda > Insecta > Trichoptera > Limnephilidae > Glyphotaelius > Glyphotaelius pellucidus. Next base: position 10,091,962 of record OW386552.1, read on the forward strand.
GTAATAAAAACACCTCTCTTATTAGTTAAATATTTTCATATTGTTATTATTACCATCGAGAGTTATTTAGCGACATTTCGTATTTTATCATTTTTTAATGCCCGTTTTATTCCAATCTTGGCAGCGCTCTAGTTTTTTGTAACCATCTTTTATGTCTTTATTTTTGACGAATAGTCCCCTGAAATTATCATTTCATTCCAAAAACTCATCAGCTTTGTTCGGGTCAGCCAAGTCAATGGTTTATTGCGAATTTAATGCTTTCTCTGTAGCTTAATACGAGAACGGATAATAATACTTAAGATAGGGATAGGTTCTAAAGATAAGGGTTCAGTCTTGGGTGTAATGTATTAGAATATTAAGTCCTGAAGCAGGATAGATTGTTTGCCATTCGAGCTTTGGTATGAATTTGTATTTAATAATATACTCTCAAGGATACACACGCAAGATTCAAGCTGAAGTTTCAATCCGTAATCTTGTATTTGCGGAAGAGACATTTAGTTTCCTAGAATTTCAAATTTACAGGGTATCTGTTATTTGATGATAAATATTTGAGGATATATATAATAGTTAAGATATTAATAATAATTTCGATGATTTATATAGCGCCGTTTTTTGTGAAAAATCACCTCAAGGGCGCTGTACAAACTTACAATATATTTCTTAAATCTAGAAAACTACAAACTAGACAAACAATTAAAAACAACTTATTACTAAAAATTGCATCCACCGGTTCATACTCAAATATATGTACAATGTCTCGACCAATGAACGCGATGATTTTTAAAAATGCATACAGGACCATACTTACCTGGGAGGTCGCTTGAAATTAACACTTGTTTATTGTCTATTAAGAAACTTAGATAGAGTTTGCACGCAGAGGACATTATTGTGAACACTTGTTACGTGTATTTAATTCTGAAATATATTTTAATATTAGTATAAAATACATTCTTTAATGAATGTATTTTGGAAATCAAAAGCAATATTTTATAGTGGGCGGTACAGTAGTACAAGGATTTCATCTTCTAAATGTGATTCGTCAAGAGACAGATTGATGTGTAAAGATTCAAGTAATTTTAAATATTATTGCGAAGTCTTGTTTTAGTTTGACCGTTTGTAATTTTGTTTTTTGTTATTTTGTCTGTCTGTGCATTTGTACGTTGCATTTCAGGTTTCGAAAATCTGCTCATCCACTTATGGTTCATGAAAGCCTTAGTTTGACTGTGTCTGAGTGTATGTCTATGCATTTGATTGTATGTCTATGCATTTTTCCGTTTGTTATTTTGTCTGTATGTCTACGCATCTGTCTGTTTGTTATTATATCTATCTGTGCATATGTCTATGTATTTGACTTTACGTCTATGTATTTGACTGTGTGTCTACGCATCTGTCTGTTTGTTATTTTATCTATCTGTGCATATGTCTATGTATTTGACTGTATGTCTATGCATTTGTCCGTTTGTTATTTTATCTGCCTGTGCATATGTTTATGTATTTGACTGTAAGTCTATGCATTTGTCATCTTATTATTTTGTCAGGCCTTAGTTTGACAATATGGCTAACTTTAATAGGTATTTGACCGTTTTGCTATTTCTAAAATCTACTCTAATTTTTATATTTATCGTAAAAACCACTTAAAACGCTGTAATCATATTTTTATCAGGGTTAGCAACTGACGCGTCACGCACCTCCCCCGCCCAAACCGGACAACCCCAAAAATTAGGTTAGCGTTAACACCACCCGACCAGGGTAATTAACCGCTAATGACCAGCCGGAATATTTCCACGGGGCTAATGGAAGGCACTACCGTACATCCCTCTTCCTACCCCTCTGATCTGACTTCCCAGCTATAGGCCACTTCCTATCCGTGTTCTGCTATCGGTATAACTGCTGTAAGCGCTTCACTGATAATATGCAGCCATATCAAAAGCGTTAGTCTGATTGTGACTGAGATATCAATCTTGGCTTTTATGTATTTACAGTTTTATCGTTTTTTAATTACTTACTTGTACTTGTTTTGTGATTGGATAACTTGTTCAATTTCAATATTTGTGTTCCATCTTTCATTACTTCTGTTAATAATTACTGTTTTCACATAAATTTCAAATATTATTCCTTTGATTTTTTTCTATGGTTTTATGCCAGTAAACAAATTCAATATGTGGTAGGTACCTATATAACTTCTGACTCTATAAATTAGACGCTGTCTGGAACCAAATGCTTTTGAATATAGCTACTACGTCTAATCTACGAGAGTAATTTTTTCATTTCTTCTAAAAAAAATCTTAATTCTGTATTTCTTTCCATTATTTTTATACACATATTTTTTTTTACATATATTTAAACAGAAAACACAAGTATTGTAAAAGTAAATATATTACAAAGTAAGTAATGAGAACTGACTAAGGCACTGCCTGTTTGAGTATGTAAATATTATTGTGAAAATATTACGGTTTTTAAAGAATTCACACTAAAAATGTTTCAACATGTGAATCTCTACTTCACATTTATGAATATTCCTGTGCGTATGTATTTAGTTTTTTTTTTATTTATTTACTAGTTGATACATAAATTATTATCTTTTTTAAATAGTATTTTTTTATTACGAGCTGGTGACAATTTCTACCAACCAACCCTTACAATCAGTGAACAGGAAATAAATAGACGAATGGTCTATCACAATTTAAAAGAATACAGATGTCACCAATTCACATTTCTTTACTCCTTTACTCCAAATAAGTCATCTATATATATTAAAATCAAAATATGTTTGCTTGGGGATGTACATAAGAGTTGTCGATGTATTGCTATATTAAGCATAGGAAATGTTTGAAAGTTTCAAAATACCTTCTTTACACCCCGCAAAGGTTTCTGGATAATTACAACCGCATGACAAAACATTGAATTTTTTTTTATCATTACAAAAACTTTTGCGAAACTGTCAAAAATGTCAAAATTTGAGACTGACATTTTGCAAAACAGCGATTGTTTAATCAAAATTCAATTTCTGAAACTCTTTAAATTAATGAATTTATTTTAAGTACTGTAATACTTTGACTCAGATCAAGAATTATATTGATTTTAAATAGGTACCACATTTAATTGATTGTTCTTATAATATACAAATTGTATATTTGTAATATACCTAAAGTGAAAATTTGAATAAAAAATTGTAATAGGTGGCACGCCAGCTGTTTGAAAACTGAATGCACTGAGACTGAATATATGGAGCGCGGTATGGGGTTGGCGGGACGGGGGTGTGGGAGAAGGGAGAGAAAAGGCGGGGAAGGTGGAAGGGGAACGCGGGAGGGGACGGGAAATGCAGGAGGGGAAGGGGACGCGAGAGGGTAACGGGGACGCACGGGAAAGGACATGCAGGGAGAAAAATTATTTCTTTGAATGTAGGATTGCAACGCATTCTGGGAACCAGCTAGTTAAAAAATAATTTCGATGTTTGAAAAGGTGTGATCCATTTTACCGAAAGTTAGTAAAAATTTACGTTATTTCGGGCACATCAGCCCGATCATCAGTCCGAATCTAATAAGCCATGTTCTTCAGGTTTCCGGTAATTGTTTGGTTTCGGTTGCCTCTTTACTGTATTTTTATGTTTAATGTGCACTCCGATTTTTTCTTATTTCTAAACGAAACTGCCTCCTATTCTATGTTATATTTAACTCTTAATGATTCTTGTTTAAGGGCACCGTTATGGTTTAGCATTATCTATTGTCCTGTGCCAAAACAACGCCGTTGTTTGTATAAACTGTATAATCTTTGTTTCATAGTTTTTGATAAATTTTGTAAAGACTCGTAAGGAACACTATAATAGGATTACTCTAAAGTTTATTATAGCTAAGCGCACTTGAAGTGAAATTACACAAAACTGCGCTATATAAATACTAAGTTATTATTATTATTATTATCAGACATGCGAACAACACTCTATCGGTATGTTACAGTTAAAATCCGTTCTTAGTTACAACGCGTTTTCTCTAATATAAGCAGTTAGTAAAAAATAGTTTTAACTAGAGAAAACGCGTTATAACTAAAAATGGGTTTTTAACTGTAACAGGATATCTCTTACCTAAAATAACATTTTTTCTTTCAGAAGAATAAAATATTTGATCTACCCTAACTCAACTAAACTAAAACTAAACTTTAATTAAATGAAGACATTATGAGCGAAACTCAATCGAAAATCTGGAAACAGAAAAATCAGAAAAAGATATTGGCACCTCTGGGACTCGAACCCAGGACCTCCCTACTTTCCGGGTTGGTCCCAACCAACCAACCAACCAACCGGGACCAACCCGGAAAGTAGGGAGGTCCTGGGTTCGAGTCCCAGAGGTGCCAATATCTTTTTCTGATTTTTCTGTTTCCAGATTTTCGATTGAGTTTCGCTCATAATGTCTTCATTTAATTAAATGTTAATGTTTACTATATACAGTTTAGTATAGTATATTACAGTTTGAGGTTTTACTCATAAAGTTAAAATAATAAATAATAATAAAACTAAACTATCGATCAGTTTATAATGTTAATGCTTTCTCATTTTGTGTGTTATAAATCTTTTCCAATCACGATCATTCCCTCACAATATCCCTCGATCTTTGCCGTCGTCGTTTGTAAGCGGTTATCAAACTGAACTATCGCAGTTTTCTTTTGATTTATTTTTAAAATATCCCCAGCGATCGTGCTGCACCAAGCAAGCTATCATGTATCTGCGAGGCATCTACAGAACAATAAATTCTTTATCAACTTTGACTTTGCTTTTGACAGCGCAAATAGAGAAAAAAACCTTATGAAATGATTTTGGTCCAGCTATGCTGTGTTAAAAAACAGCAGATATAGATTAAATTGGCTTTAGAAAGGTGCCTAATATTATTTACTAAGCAAGAAATCACTATTATCGTTTCACTTGTCCAAAAAGCTCTCTCAAATAACCTTCTAAAATAAATTTTAATGATTTTTAAAATGATTCTTGGAAGGTTGTTAAAGATATTTCAAAGGTTTTTTTTTGCTTTGAGAAGAGAAGCTTTGAGAGAAAGTTAAAAGAAGTACCTTTATAAAGTAAATAGCTTTTGTACATAGATAAACAACTGTAATGCGAGTACCCATATAATTTTATTTTCAGTTTCGTGCCAGTTGTTGTTGTGGGTGCGCGCTTTCGCTGTTCTTTCGTGTCCGTCAAACGTTGTGTTACGTCACTGTTTCACAAGTGTAAAGTTTTGGATAATCGAATTATATAAGTACACCGAACACATCATTCAATTACCGTACACCATAAAATTAAGAAGACCAAATTTTTTTTTGCATAGGACCTTTCGTAGGATTCCTATGCCCCAGGCAGGCCATATGGGTACCGCCGTCCTTGAACCATTTATTGTGTAACCATTATCTCTGCCGTAGGACACCCCAATTGGTTTTCTACATTTATTGACTAAGCAGGGGTGATATGGGATTGTTTTCACCAGAACGGCGAACTGCATGGCGAACCATCGGGAGAAAGTGGTTGAGGTAGATCTTTTGACGTCCCCAGCTAAACTCTCTCAACCCATCGCGTAGAATCGCATTGGGAGGAATGGAATCCTCATAACTTTTTCATCTCCAGAACTCTCTGTTCTTCCTTTCCCTTAATCTCCATATAACTTATAAGTACCAAGTGTTAATTCGTTATTGTGCGCACTGTGTTAATGGCCTGGTTCAATTATCATACACCACAACATAAAGACACATTGGAGTGATCTTATCACAAAACGGCGCTATGTTTTCAGTATCTGTTTTTCTATACTAATATTATAAAGAGGAAGGATTTGATTGTTTGTTTGTTTGTTTGTTTGCATCGAATAGGCTCCGAAACTACTGAACCGATTTGAAAAATTCTTTCACTGTTGGGAAGCTACACTATTCCCGGGTAACATAGGCTATATTATAATTTTTAAAAAATTAGCGATCCTTACTAAAACTCCAATAATGTAACCCAAGGTGTAAAAAAATTACTTAAAATATTCTTTACATTGCGTGCGCTGCGAAAACCATTGATGATAGAATAAAATAATGTACTACGACTTTGCAGAACACATTATTATCTACAAAAAATGTCGCGACAGCATATGTCTAACTATTATAGTTATGCCACAATAAGTGTTCTTTTATTTTAAAAATTTAATTGAAATGCCGCCGCCAGAAAAGACTCTTTATTTGTATCTTCGTATTAATTTTTATCAAAATAAATTATTTTATATTCGAGACTGCTTCAATGCCTTTATATTACTTTTTGAATTATTCAATTCGGACATCCCATTTGAAAGATATCACGAGTTTAAAATTGTAAGTATTATACGATGTAAGCGTCACTGGGGTACGGGAGGACACCAACAAACAATCAAATCTTTCCTATCTTATATATAAAAATTAAAATTTGTTTGTTCGTATTTTATGCGCTGCCATACCGTTCATCCGATTGCGATGAAACTTTGGTGATTTGTTGTGCGCACGCCCGCAAAGGATAAAGGCAAGTTCTGGCGTTATTAAATTTGAATTAATGAAAATGTGCTTATTACATATATTTTAGCGGCAAGGAGGAAAGGCAGGGGGGAGGGGGAGGTGGGATGCGTGGGTGGGAAAACGAGGGATGGGAAGGCGGGGAAGGTAGAAGGGAAACGCGAAAGGGGAAGGAGACTCGGGAGGCGAACGGGGACGCACGGGAAAGGACATTCACGGAGAATCAATTGATTTCTTTGCGTTGCAACGCAAGCCGTGCTTTGTGCTTTGAGTTTTAGCTTTAAGCTTTGAACTTTAAGCTTTGAGCTTTGATTTTGAGCTTTAAGCTTTGAACTTTAAGATTTGATATTGAATTTTAAGTATTGAGCTGTGTGCTTTGAGATTTGTGTTTTGAGCTTTAACTTTAAGCTTTGAGCTTTGAGCTTTAAGCTTTGTGCTTTGAGATTTGTGTACTGAGCTTTAACTTTGAGCTTTGAACTTTATTTTTAAGCTTTGTGCTTTGAGTTTTAAGCTTTGAACTTAAGTTTAGAGCTTTGCTATTAAGCTGAAACTTTGGCCTTTAAAGTTTGAACCTTGCTTAAAGCTTGAGCTTTAAGATTGAGCTTTAAGCTGAAAGCTCAAAGCTTGAAACTCAAGGCTTTAATCTTAAAGTCAAAGCTTAAAGCTAAAAGCTCAAAGCTCAAAGCTTAAAGCTCAAAGCTTGAAGCTCAAAACTTAAAGCTCAAAGCTTAAATCTCAAAGCTTTGAGCTCAAAGCTTTAAGCTCAAGGCTTTAATCACAAAACTTAAAGCTAAAAGCTCAAAACTTAAAGCTAAAAGCTCAAAGCTTAAAGTTCAAAGCTCAAAGCTTGAAGCTCAAAGCTTAAAGCTCAAAACTTAAAGTTCAAATCTTAAATCTCAAAGCTTTAAGCTCAAAACTTTAAGCTCAAAGCTTTAAGCTCAAAGCTTTAAGCTCAAAGCTTAAATCACAAAACTTAAAGCTCAAAGCTTTAAGCTCAAGGCTTTAATCTCAAAGCTTAAAGCTCTAAACTTAAAGCTCAAGCATAGTGCTCAAAGCTTATGGCTCAAAGCTTAAAGCTCAAAGTTTCAAGCACAAAGCTTGAAGCTCAAGGCTTTAATCTCAATGCCTAAAGCTCAAAACTTAAATTCAAAGCTTAAAGCTCAAACCTCAAAGCTCAAACCTTTAAGCTCAAGGCTTTAAGCTCAAAGTTTTAAGCTCAAGGCTTTAATCACAAAACTTAAAGCTCAAAGCTTTAAGCTGATGGCTTTGATCTCTAAGCTTAAAGCTCTAAACTTAAAGCTCAGGCATAGTGCTCAAAGCTTATGGCTCAAAGCTTATGGCTCAAAGCTTAAAGCTCAAAGTTTTAAGCTCAAAGCTTGAAGCTCAAAGCTTTAATCTCAATGCTTAAAGCTCAAAACTTAAATTCAAAGCTTAAATCTCAAAGCTCGAAGCTCAAAGCTTAAAGCTCAAGGCTTAAATCACAAAGCTTAAAGCTCAAAACTTGAAGCTCAAAGCTTAAATATCAAAGTTTGAAGCTCAAAGCTTAACCCTTTAAGCTTTGAGATTCAAGCTCTGCGCTTTAAAATTTTTAAAGCTCAAAGCTGAACCTTCAAAAATTTTAAAGCTTGAATCTCAAAGCTTAGAGCTCAAAGCTTAACCCCTCAAAAATTTGGCGTATTTTGTCAAAAGGTATAAATGTTTCGATATATATCGACTTTGCAATAAAAATTCAAATAAATGGAATATTTGTAAACGTATCCAAAAACTAAATACTGGTTTTGAAAGGTGGTGAAATACGCTTAAATATGTGGTATTATTAGAAATTACAAAAAAAAAATTTAATTCAAATTTTTTTAATGTTTTCTTTAAAAAAATTTAAAAATGCTCAACTGACATTTTTGATATTAAAATTACTGATCTATAGAAAATGTGTTTGTTTCTGTCTATGTGTGTGAGATGTTTTGCGTTGCTAAACCGTTCATCCGATTGCGATAAAACTTTGGGGATTTGATTTGTGCAAGCCCGCGATGGTTTCTATACGTGTATAGTGAGTTTTGGCATCATCTGGGACGAATGGGAAAGGGTTAGTAGAGCGATTTTTTTTCTTTATTGAGTGGCATAGCATATGCCGGGAACTCGCTTTTGTATTTAAATGCCTGTGTCAGAATTTGGTAAAATTGAATTATGTAATAGAAAGTACCTACCCTAAAATTCTAAATCTATACTAATATTATGAATGCGAAACTGCGTGTGTTTGTTTGTTACGCTTTCACGCATAAACTAATAAACCGATCTTAGAATTTTTTTCACCAATAGAAAGCTACATTATATGCGAGTAATATAGGCTATAAATAATGGTAAGTTCTGGCGTTACGAAATTATAAATATTAATATATTATATTTATTTTACGTTTTCTGTCGAAAATGGCGAGTTATTGCTAACGTCAGAAGAAAAGCAAAACAAATCGTTGCCGTGAAAACCATGTTGATATATATTTTTTTTAATTCGGGCATCGTAGTTACTATTTATCTCTAAAAAATGAATCGCCGAAATGTATTTACGCGCATGACTTACGAACGACTGCACCAAATTGGATTTTACTACTGGTGAGCTCTGGCATTATGAAATATGCAAAAGGTGGCATTCGAGCTGTTTGAAAACTGAATGTACCGGGAAAGAATGCATGAAATGCGGGAGGGGGACTCGGGTAGGGGGTTCGCGGGAGGGGGAGGAGGGAAACCCGGGAGGGGGAGGGGAATCTGGGAGGGGGAACCTAGGAGGGGGGAGGAGCTTGGGAGGGGGGTTCGCGGGACGGGGAAAGGGGTAGTGGAGTGGGGGGAGGGAAGGTGGAAGAGGCGGAGTGGGAACGCGAGAGGGGAAGAGGACGCGGGAGAGGAAGGGGAGGCGGAAGGGGAACGGGACGAATGGGAAAGAACACGCAGGAGAAAACAATTTATTTATTAAATGGCATGGCAACGCATGCCGGGTACCAGCTAGTAAATTATAAAATTATCTACGTCCTAGGAACTAACAATAAATTGTACAGCGACCTTGAGATGATTTTTACAAAATGGTGCTCTACAAATTATTATCATATATTTGGCAATTTACATTGTATATAAATTCTTAAAGTCCTTAGTTATCTGAGTCGAATACGAGTCTCGTCAAATGCCAGGAAGGAAACGTCGTAAAATCGCGATGTTTTGATTTGGCGTAATATATTATGGGTTTTTTTGTGCTATCGTATATTATATTTACTGAAACACATTCCTTGAACAATAAACTATGCATAAAAACAACATTATTTGCGTTTATTTGATGAATTTATATGTTTTACGATCTTTTTCGCGAGAACGACGCTAACCAATACGAGAGCCCAAATACCGGGAAAAATCTCAGCCAGATGCCATAGAGAATTTAATATAAATTATTCCGATTGGCTAGGTGTGTTCACGGTATTTTATACGAAGAACAATAATGCCCCAAGCGATTCTGACCTTGTTCTTTATACATAAGGGTTAAAATCGATTTTCAAAATAAATATTTTTGAACATTTTGGCGTGTGCGCCGGTGCACGAGCAGCATATAACGAGTATGCCACTCAACATTTCTAATAATCTTTTTCTATATATTTTTTGCCATACTCAGTAATAAGCAATATTTATTTTATTTTCATTATGGGAACATTATTTGAAGAACTTAAAGCGTGCAAAAAAACTTTTGAAAGCACGCTTTATTCAATTTACTCCGCCGTTTTCAATTACATACAATGAGCCAATTGTTTGCCTGTTTTATTTCATGTCCATAACTTAGTCTCTATTTTCTCAAAGACATTGAAACTGTTTGGTAATAAATATACTCGCTAGCGAGATCACACGCTTCATTGTTTCACGGACCAATAAATAAGCCAGTCTCATGGAAAACTGTTTGTTAAAGACTTTCAACGAAGAACCTCTTAACGTGGTTGTTTATGGAGGTTTAAAGTTAAACGCGATATATTTCTACGCTCGCCAATTCTATAGGAGTTAATTTGGTTTACTTTAGACGTTTAAAGGGTTCTGCTAGTACGTAGTTCTTAGAAAACAAGTGTACTATTGTAGTTACTTAGAGTTGTGCGAGCACGTTCTTGAAAAGGAAAGTTTCCACAAAAAATCAACATTTTTTCATCCACTCTCTTTCCCCAAAAACGAGGGTTGAGGAGAAACACATAAAAGACAGAAATCCTCGTAATTTTACGGTCCTAGAAAATATTATTCTATCTCGTCTTTTTCGTTCTTTCATGTTTCATAATGTAAACTCACATTCTGTTTTCGGTTTACCTTTGATATTCATGTAGGTACATATTTTATTTTTTAATTTCAGTTAGATCTTTTAGTCACTTAAATTTTTTTTGCCCCTTTATACATTACTAGCTGGTACCCGGCATGCGTTGCTGTGCCATATAATAAAGAAATTGTTTCTCCCTGCGTGTCCTTTCCCATTCGTCCCGTTCCCCTTCCGCCTCCCCTTCCTCTCTCGTGTCCCCTTCCCCGCTCGCGTTTCCACTCTGCCTCCTCCACCTTACCTCTCCATTCCACTTCCACCCTTCCCCCGTCCCGTGAACCCCCCTCCCGAGTTCCCCTCCCCCCTCCCGGTTCTCCTCCCCCCGTGTTCCATACATTCACTGCCGTTACAATCAGTTTTCAAACAGCTCGCGTGCCACCTATTGTAATTTTTTGTACAAATTTCATAATGCCAGAGCTCACCAATATATAAAAAAAAGAATTATCCAATTTGATGCATTCGTTCGGAAGTTTTGCGCGTACATACATTTCGGCGATTCATTTTTAGAGATAGATATTAACTACGACGCGACGCCTGAAATATCAACATCGTTTCCACGGCAACGATTTGTTTTCTGACGTTAGCAATAACTCGCTTTTGTTAGCGACAGAAAACGTATAATAAATATAATGTATTAATATTTATAATCTCATTACGCCAGAACTTACTATTATATACAGCTTGTACAACTCGCATATGATGTAGCTTTTTATTGGTGAAAGATTTTTTAAATCAGTTTACTAGTTTATGCGTGAAAGCGTAACAAACAAACACACGCAGTTTCGCATTTATAATAATATTAATTAAGATAATATTTTTTGGCAAAATTTACAAAGGGCCAAAATGTGATGAAAAATCTTTTCCACTGTTTAATATTGATAAAGAAATACCAGTAAGCTGTCAAAGGCAAAGACTACTTTGCTTGCAGATTTCAACAATATCTTTGCCAGCCATTTACTTTTTACTGCCGTAAAAGATCCCTTATAATTTAATTACTTATAACCTGAAGCGTAATTAAATCTTAAAAGTTATTCCATATAAAAGCAGTTTCCACTTATAAACAAGCTCAGCAAGACTAATTTAACTTCTAATTCTTACTTAGAATCTGAAACTCAATTTAAGTCGCGGTAGTAAATTAAATTTTCCGCTCACACGACCGAAATGTTCGCCTTCTAGTTATATATGTTTATTTAATTCAGTCGTTTATTTAGCGAGATTTCTGCTTACGAAGGGCCCTCGCTAACATCGTCTTATAATTGAAATTCAGCCATGAAACTGAGTGTGTGAGTATATAAAATTGATATCCTGGGGATGCTTTATTTCATCCGTTTCAAATATTTGCCAATGTTCTAATATCCCAGTAAGTGTTCCGCTAGCGCTCTTTGCTCAGGGTTTATCCTTCGATTAGAGACGAGAGTAATTAAGTAAACAGCCTCTTGGTTGACGCTTAGTTCTAGTTCTGGCCGCTTCCGGCGCATGGCTCCAGTAGGGGTGGTGAGGGTAGTTCCGTCAGCTGGGATCGGAGCCTGTTTGCGTCCAGAGCGGCGGCGAGGGTTGCTTTCTGAGATTAACTAAGGCATTAGGAGCCGCAAGCCGTATAGCCGTGTGGTCAACAGACAAACTGAGGGACGCTTCTTTGAGCACAAATATACACAATTGCTTGCCAATTAACTTATTCGATTAATTATAAGACGTGTTAATAGTTTTAGGCCAACTCCTGCTTTAAACTATTTTTCATAATATGTATTCGTATCTTAAGTACTTTCCCAGAAATATTTCGCTAAATAATATTGTGCCTTACCTTACAAAGTTTTCCTTCAAACTCATTCCGAGAAATTTTCTCTAGGCTTTGTTGAATTGGGTTTTTTCTTACAAAAGTACTACATATAACTAGTGAAAGTCCCCGGCATTGCCCGGACTTTGAGCTGAGTTTTTCGAAATCAGATGAAGACAGTAATTTACCTCATATTTTGATAAATTTTGTCATTAAGAATCAAAATTCTGCTTCAAGGTATGTGGAAAGGTGACGAGATAATTTTTCGAAATCTTCTAGACAGTCACCTTCGTCCTGTTTTGAAAAAACAAATATGCAAAATTTAATCAATAAAATTGTAGATTTGTAACAATATTTATGTATTAAATAATATATACATATATGGTCTATTTTTTTTTAATGTTACTACCTCACAAGAGTCTCAGCTGCTCCCGTCTGGAGCCAGTGAGACTATGACATCCCCAATTTGTTTATGTCGTGAGGCTGAAGGTAAGTGGGGAGGGGAATGAGATGAGGAAGAGGAAGGTAGAGAAATACCCGGCTATTCAGATCTGGTGGAATGGTGATCTTACACCAGGGCGATACTAAGAGTATCTCCTACTCCGGAACGTGCCGCAAATATACTATATATTATTTTAAATGAATTAATTGTGAAATAACACAAATTAATCAAACAAAATTTATTTGCCCACGCCGTGATCGATCCCGCGGCATTGCGAGTCGAGAGCCTTACCGCTAGACCACTACCTTACCGCCGGCCGTCTATACTCGGTTGCGACGAGCTGCGACCTACAGAACAAAAATTATTTGTAATTATTGCCAACCTTCAGCAGGAGGCTCCAAAAGAGGCAGAAGTGTGTTTTTAAACCCTTATGCCTATTGGTGATGTAAACTTCCCTTGGTATATATTTATCACGGTATTTTGACCTTTCACCGATTTTTTTCTATTTAGTTCTGCTTGAAAAATCCTTCAACATCATATGTGTATTATTATATCACCGTGATCTCAGGCCCTGTAAGCCTCTCAGATATCGGAAACTGGGGTTTTATTAAAAAAATCCAACCCATTATAAATCAAAATAAGTGGTAAGAATAATCTGAAAATCGCCTCGCGGAAAGGCTGATTGAGCAAAAACAAGACCGGCAAACCCTTAACCCTTACCTTTGAATCCCTTTCCTGAAATACCTCTGAACTATTCTCGTAAAGGCGCGTACTGAAAGATTGGGGAACTGAAAATACTGAAAATAAAGCACCTTTGTGGAAAGTTAAGGCTTTTATTGATTCTCCTCTCCGTCGGGGATTTTCTTAGTTTATGTAAGTTGGGAAAAGTACCTACGTACGAGGAACACGGAGGCACAAAGGAAAGCAATTCATAGATAAATAATTCCTTCAGATATCGTAGGAATAGTAATCTCAAATTCACAACATTAAATTGAGCGCTTTGGGGGGAAGGAATAATCTTAAAATTTTCTCTTTTTTTCATCACTTCTTGAAGTTATAAAACTTGAAATATAATTTTATCTCTATTAATAAAAAGTGAAATATATAAGTAACTCGCTTGTCATTCCCAAAGTGCTATAAAATTTATAGATATTTACTGACACCCCGTTGCTTCATTCGCAAATATGAATCCTATTACGTTATTGTTGATTGTTAAATTCATGTAATAATGAGTATTAAAAAAATTAAAATAAAACATGTCTTTCATTACGCGTGTAAACAAGATAGATAGATGGTATGGGGTACAACAAATGTGTAGTACGAGTCAAGGGTTCAAGAGCAGGCTCAAAAAGGTTGATAACCGCTATATTAGAGCATCTGAAGTAAAGATCTGACATTACAAAAGTATTTTTTTTATTTTGATTCTACGATACGGAGTTCTTTAGTCGTCGTTGGAAAGAGAAACGATTATTCTTTTCAGTTTGTCTCAAATATTTATACTTAATTCAATGGATGTAGTATATGATTACAAATTGGTGGGATTTTTTCAATAATTTTTTAATATTTTATTTTATATAAACAGCATAAAAAGTGAAGTACTGGTTTTCTTACTAATTCCCTCCAAAAAGGAAAGTGTTTTATAAATATCCATTTCCTTCAAAATTATGAACGTTTCGAGTCAAAATGTTTTGATCAATTTTTTATTTATAAATCCGGCGCGTCTGTCTGTCTTTCTGTTCGCGATAAACTCAAAAACTACTGAACGAATTTTTATGCGGTTTTCACCAATAGATGGAGTGATTCATGAGGAAGGTTTAAATATATAATTTTTAAGGTTTTGGTAAATTGGTTGAAATATATAAGAATATCTGTGTGCGAGCTGGCAAGCGGGCGGTGTGGATGTGGTTTGCATGCAAATTAACAGATGGCGTTGTGTTTCGTTAGCCACAGCAACGCGTGGCCGGGTCAGCCAGTGTTACATAAAGTAGGCATTTACATAGAGTAGATACATTATATCACCATACTAGGCAGAGCCTGTTTCATGGTCACCAATAGAGAATAGTTACTTTGAATGAAGTCTAGTGTTAACATGTGGTACTAGTATGTAATGATGTTGAAAATTGGTAAAATTGTAATAAACAGGAGAAAATAGAAACTAGAAAAGAGAAAAAGAAGTGCGTAAGATAAGATTATGAAAATGTACACAACCTTATTTTAAATTTTATTTTTATTTTTATATGTGTGCGTGCAAACGCACATGTGTATACAATATAATACACATCGCACACATGAATATAGATACACACACATATAGGCACCTAAGTACATAAATACGTACAAATAAATACACATGCATGCACACAATATTAACACATACATACATATACACACATATACACATACATATATACATGTTTACACATATATCTTCTTCCCCACATGTAAACAATATATACACCTCCATCTGAGTACGAAAAACAGCTTACTAATACTATCATACTCTCTCATTAAAAAGTCCCCAAGCGCCTTCTTGATTTTATTAATAATTTCATGTTTTGATATTAAAATTTTACTATCTAAAATTTTCAATATAAATATCTTACAGTTAATTTTATCTAGTTTCTAAAATAGTGTCTTTTTACGACAATTTTTAATAAGAAATATACAGCATAATTAAAATACCTCGTAAGCATTCCGAATTTCCATTTAATTTCACCCTGTCATTGGGACTCATTGTACGTAAAAATGTTTTAAAGTCTGATCGGTTAATAATAACTTTTACCCTTGTACCAATATCGTACAAATTACGCGGAGTGTTCGTCATACAACGCTCGGCAAATCACTAATAACACTTAATGGTAATCATACTAACGAACCAACTTCGCAATCAATAATCCAGCGTAGAATTCTCAAGTAGATAGACTTAATATCACTTAATGGATTAAGCCTGTTACTTGGAACTCAATTTAAATATCATATTACCATGTATTGTAATGTTTGGAATTACCATAATACTCGGCTTAATTGAGAATTCTGTAATTATCCATTATTAATAGAACTAATGGAAGTAATGATTGTACGATATCAGAATTCGATAATTTGGTTTATATTAAATACCAAAAGTATTCCGTCTAACCTAACTTAAGTTTGTCAAATCTATATATAGATACAATTACCGGCCTCCGTGGCCGAGGGGCAAGGCTCTCGATTAGCAATCCGCAAGAAAATTTTATTTGATAGGTTTGTGTTATTTCGCAATTTAATAATTTAAAATATTAACGGCGTATTTTCGGCACGTTCTAGAGTGGAAGATTCTCTCATTATCGCCCTGGTCTAAGACCACTATTCATATTGTTTAAGGCGTCACAAAACACTAATAATGGGGGTTTGCTCAATGCTCATATTTTAATTAATTCCGGCAATTTCATAACTATAATAATTTTTTTTTCAAACTGACACCCAGGGATGTAAGTTATTTATATTTAAGATTTATAAAAATAATACCTTAACATCAATATATTTTACGTAAAACGATTTAAAAATTGTATTACTTGATTTTAGGTTTTCATGGCCAAAAGTATTTTCGTTGCGCTACCTCCTTCTTTAGCCAACGTTTCGGACACTGTAACGCGTGGCTAAAGAAGGAGGTAGCGCAACACGGCATAACATCCCAAAAAAAAATATTAAAACTTGTTTTTTTTTAACTATAAATTAAGCGATAAGGACCAGATTTTATTTTTCTAGACGATGAATTAATAACTTTTGGAGGGAGGGATTCGTTGAGAAACTTCTGAAATATTAGTAACACGTTCATCAGAATTAATTAAAATAAACCTGGTGGAAAGATCTAATTTCCAGGCCTGTTAGGGCGAATTCGACCGTCGATTTTTGTGTACACGTATTTTTGTGTACACGATTTCTTCAAACGTCGTTCAGACTCCCACATTATTTTCAAGTGTTTGCTAGGACAAATTCGACAGTAGGTCCCTCTAATACACCGGGATCGCGCGTCTCATATTTGTGTACGCGCCTTCTTTACTTACGCTTTTAAGATTCTGACTATATTTTACGGCATTGTGTCGTCTTAAAACGTTGCTTGAAATGGTTTTAGCCACATTTGGTGATTAGATCTTCCGTACTTTTCCGTCTTCCTCATCTCCATCTCCTTTCCCTTCCCGCTCCTTCAGCCTCACAACAAATCCTAATTGAAGATGCCGTAGTCTCACTAGTTTCAGGCGGTCGGAAGCAGTTGGGACTGTTATGTGTTATTCACATAGACAAGAGGCACTGCTGAAAACCATTTGCAATCCGGGAGAAATCCGGTATGTACTGAGCAGATATGTAACTCTTATGTAATCGTAGAAAATAAAATGTATTATTTTCATGTTTGTAGTTTGTTGGGTAATATTAACTATGAAGTGATATTTTTAATAAATCATACAAAATTTGCAGCGCTCTAATTAATTAGAGAGCTCGTACGTACTCACCGACGATCGTCCTCCTTCTTCTCGCACGTTTTGTATGAAAACAAAAACGACAAAAGATACTTGAACTATGACGTCACTGACGATCAGTAGCTGATAATAGAATAATATTTAATTTTATATCAAAGGATCGTTTCAGAGAAAAAATACTTTTTCTTCGAAATTTTTTTTTCGCGTGATTCGTTGTAGGCAACATTCAAAATAATCTAATTGTGCTTCAATTACCAATTTTCATCACCCGAAAGCGATACATTTTTTTATAAACAAATAAATTGAGGTTGAATGACTCCCAGACAAAGGAAATAATATTCTCAAGGATTTATAATTTTTACTATACCTTGATTACTTATCACTAGTAGGCGGATGGCGGAGGCAAAAACATTGAGAATGTACGGCGAGCGATATGCTGAAATAGGCGAAAACCAAATAATCTTTTATAGCTAAGTCTGTTGGTCCCATAAAATAAATCAGATCGGTCAAATAACGATAGTTTAATTGTTTTGCCTTTAATAACTAGCGGTCTGGAATTTTCGTTTTGCCTCCGCACTCCGCCTCCTACTATCACTTACCGAAATGCTTTTTAATGTCAGTGTTTTTATTTTCAAGTTAATTAATGTAATGTCTTTTTTTTCAGATCGCTTGTTGGATGTTCTAAGAAATTGGTAAGTTTCATGAAATTCCGTTATATTGGCTAATACTTGTACTTGAGGCCCAGCGTCTCGCATTTCTACCGATTTATTACACATTTTCCTTAAATACTGTAAGTTTTAATGCTCTTAAAAAATATGTGTTTTTCTTGAAGACAATATCTATACATTCCCCACGCCGAAACGGCAATTATGTGGAATTCCCCCGATAGAAAAATTCGCAAAGTATGCTCCAAAAATTATTATAATCATGTTTTTTTCAATTATTTTACAAATTATAAGTATGAAAAAAATTACAATGTTTCTTTGAATATTTTTTAGACAATCCCCATAAGATTTTTGCTCTATTTTAAGCGAGTCGTGTTTTATTAAATATTAACGTACTTTTACTAATTATATGCATATTAAAAATATTTTTTTCTTTTTTAGTATTGTTTTTATTCACGCGTCCGCCCTGTTACTTTTTATGTGAATACCTCACATGAGTTCGAACTGCTTCCTATCGTCTGGAACCCGTCTGACATCCCCAAATGGGGTGTGATGTTGTGAAACTGAAGATTGTGGGGTGGGGACTGAGATGGGAAAGAATAAGATGGGGAAATACGTGGGTATTCAGATTTGGTCACCGAACACGGGTTAAGTCATTTCAAACACCTTTTCTATTCCGAGTGACGGTCTTTCACCAGAACGATACTGAGAGTATCTTAAGTGTAGTCCAAATTAATTAAATAAAACTTATTACCACGGAGCCGGTCACGTAACATAAAACAATGTTTTCATTTCAAGTAATGGGAACTTTGCAAAGAGAACTGAGAACGGGAACTTTAATAAGAAAATCGTTTCATTTGTTGCAGCGACTTTCTTAGAAGTTTAAACCTCCCCAGCTGCCCTCGAGAAAGTGCATTGACTTATTTTCTTATTGTAAGTCAGGTAAATTGCCTGATTATATTATAACTGGCTATCGGGCCACTTCTTTGCACAAGTTGACACAAAGGATTGAATGCTCCTTACGTCATTTACATTAACACTAGTGACAGATTCAGCTATAAAAGCGCCAACGTTATTTGTCAGTGTATTTATGATGAGTAGACTCACATCAGAGTAGATACTCCATTCTGGATTGCTAGTTTCGCTTATTTGGACAGTTTTTTGTTCAGTCTCCGTTCAGTCCTCCATTAATGGAGTTACCTACATATTTACCCTTCTTTCAATGTCTCTATCAGTCTTTCCATCTCTCGTAAACATACTTTACAGATACACAAACTCATCCACCTTATCCGAGTATTCATCATTCACAACTATATTGGACACTGTTTTCTACGCTCTCTTTCAAACACCACAACATTAGATTTACATTTACTAATCATTCGTCATTCGGTCGTTCATAGTTTACCACATAGCTTATCCAAAGGATAAAGTATATTTTCGGGTTATAAGTCGGAGTTTACTATTCGGTACTCGAACCTATAAATAGCGGCTGTATATCGGATAAGCTTGCGGAGTTTTCTAACTATTGCCAGTGTTTTATTATTGTGAAAATTTATTTAGCATTGTTGTGATTTGAAACTCGATGAAACGAAAAAGCGACACTAAAAAAAGACAAACACGCACATCTCTATGATTTAGCCTGCGGAGAATGAGATAGAATAATCGGTCTCCTCTTTGTGCGGTGCTTCGTAGTCTACTTTAGTTTTCTGAAAGTTTCACTTCTCCGCGTGTGAAGTGCACACTTGTATTTTTTTTTAATAACATTCGTTAAAGTATAGATAAGCTTTCAGGAGGATGGTGAAATACTCCCTTATTATGCCTTAGTTTCTCATTTATCTACAGTATTTATGACGTGTATAAATTTATATATAATTGCTGCCTATTTCAGTTTACTTTAAATTTCCTCTGCCACACTCATTGCCATATATTGGGACATAATAAAACAAATCTGTATAGCATCGTAAACATTAATAATTTACCTTTTCAAATACATAATTTTTAATCCTTAATGGCATTCGTTTTATGTACATATTTTCTGAAATATTGTGAATAACTGCGCAGTTTAAACGATTAAAAGATTCGACTTTCCATGTTTTTTTCGAATTTAATATCGAAATATGGCGATGAATTCAATTTTATTTGACATTTCGAGCACACGTCAATTTATGCCCTATTTGAAATACCCCTCGTGCGACTGAAAAAAAGATAAACTTGTTCAAATATAGATATACTCCCAAAGCACCGAATTGAAATATCACCCAGGGCGATTCTCCTACACTTGGTGTCATATACATATATTTAGAATAACAATGTCTTACCTTGAGGGTTCAAATAGTTGTTTTAGCCCTGCGGGATAGATCAATCGTATTTTAAAATTGATTCTCGTTTGATGTGGATAATATCAAAGTACCAAAACTCTTGTTTGAGTGTTGTCAATACTTGTATCAAAGGTTTCTGTATTTCAGTATGATGTTTGTAATATAATATTCGATTCAGTGCCGATTTTACTCGTCCTAAGGCGTTGTATGATTGAACAGTGTTACAAACATCTCTGATGTGATTGAAGCAGACAACACGATATATATATATATTATAATGTTTCGTACTTGATTTTTCTCTGATGTTCTTTCTAAAATCTGTTGGGGTTTCTTTTTTAAATGAATTAAACTCTGCAAACATGAGTGTCTAAAACCATCTTATTTATCAGATTTCAAAGCATCATTCAATGTAATGTTTAGCTCGTATTTTTCTGTATTTTTTATATTAGATTTCTAAAGGAATCTCTGATATTGAATTCAGTTGGTTTAATCCGAGACTAATGAAGCCAAAAGCTCGTTTTTCGGGATATCTGTGGTAGTTTAGCTAAAACCTGATATACTTTGAGAATATAAATCGCTGAAATGGTTTCCTTTGATACGTTCACCTTTCAAAAAATCTGCCAGTATAGCACATCTTTCTTTTTCCATTGTATTAAGAAACATAGTCTCTATTACTTTGGTTTCAATACGCAGTTAAGTATTCCTATACTCCTATTTTAGGTTATTTTCTATTTTTTTTATTCTACTTTTAAAGTTCTTTTATTTTCTTTCTGTACTTTCATGACTACTCCCACTTCCGAATTCTCCATTTCCCCATCCTCCTTACAATACTGTATCATTATCATCAAAAGCTCGTAAAGTATGGTTTTCAGTGAACTTCCTGAAAGCTCTCATCTTAAAGTACAAATGTGTATGTGCTATCTTTGATGTTTCATGTTTTATTTGTTTGTGGAAATATATGCATGAATAATGTGTACTTAAACAGCGAGGCAATTTCATGCGAAAAGTGTAAAAATGTTTGTTCAAGTCAACGATTTTCATTTCCAATTCCATTAGAACACATTTACCAAGAATTCTGTTAAATAAATATATATTTTCTTAAGACAAACGATACTAAGCATTAGTTGACTTTTTAAGAATATTTATTTCTAAAACAAGTATTAATTATTGATTTTCAAAATCTCTTTATGCCTCGCGGGTAAGCGCCAAGTGAGGCTCTCATTACCAAATAATGATTTTTAAAAGAATACTGCTAATGTAACATAAAAACGCGCTCAGGGTGTTTAAATCACGACCGATGAAAAATATGTATGCTGTTTAATCTTCAAATGAATTTAGATATATTAAACGTATTATTGGAAATGTGAAATGAAATTGTTTGTTTTTAATAATCAATAATGTTGTAAAAACCAATCTTCTCAAGCAGCAATTTTTTTTAGTTCTTTTCATAAAATATCTGCTGCTGATTTCAATATCAATCAGAATACGGTTTTAACAATATTTGAGAGTTTCGAAATGTCACATGCTTTTAATATTTGATTGTTGAAAAATAACATGTCATTTCTTTTTAATGTTTGACTGTTTAAAACCAACCCGTCGATTTTGAAACACG
Organism: Glyphotaelius pellucidus; assembly: GCA_936435175.1. Taxonomy (NCBI): domain Eukaryota; kingdom Metazoa; phylum Arthropoda; class Insecta; order Trichoptera; family Limnephilidae; genus Glyphotaelius; species Glyphotaelius pellucidus. Next base: position 10,114,052 of record OW386552.1, read on the forward strand.
TGAATTTTCAGCTTTTTTTGCGTATTTTTTCAGCGGCGAGTATCCTGAAAATGCATATCACTACCCGGGCGCTCTTCATTACCCTTTTTTGTGACGTGATCATCTGAGTTATGGTCGGAGCACATCCGGGGACTCCAGTTTTATTAATTATTTTGGCTCGTGCATACTCGCGAATGCCCCTTTAAACCAGACATCGTCAAGGTTTACATTTTACATTTCCGTCATTTTACATATCCGTTTTTTTTGTTTTTTTTTGCATTAACTCCACACAAGAGGCCCTGAGGAAAATAATTTCCCTCAGGGCCTATGTCATCTGAGATGCTGTGTGGAGGGTCTTTTTAGGGATAGGAAGGAATGAACATTGGTCTTGAAGAGACCCATGTTGTAGGAGGGAGGAAACACAAAGGCCGGCAAATCGTTCCACAGCCGAGCTGTTGAATACAAGAACGAGTCGAAGAAGCGACCTGTGACAAATTTCAACCGTGTAGATATGTTGGGCACGCATTTGTGCGTGTCTCCCGACTATGCACCGGTGCCGAAGGGATCAATGACGCTAGTTCCTCAAAGCATCTTCCATTGAAATACCGGTAGAACAGGGATAGCATTCCCACCCGACGCCTTGAACGCCTTAAAGATTTCAATCAAGGTGGGAGTTTCAGTTAAGGTGGGAGAATCTATCAAACGGACCGCCCGTTTCTGCACAGAATCGAGGGTATTTTTCAAGTATTTCGGAGCTCTAGACCAGAGGTGGCTGCCAAATTCAACCGTGAGGCGCACTTGCGATTTGTACAGGGTTAGCAGTTGTGTACTATTAAAGTATCTGCGGGCCCTGTACACTACGCCCAGTTTTACATTTTAAAAAATATTATTATTGGAGTCTGCAATATAACAAGTTTTGATAGAGAATTATTGTTTTAAATGTTTAATGACGTACGACTCGTTTTTGTGTTCATCAACTCGGCTGTGCAATGATTAGCTGACCTATGTTTTTCATTCTTTCTTGTCTTGAAAAAACATGGGTTTCTTCAAGACTCAGGTTCACTCTACAAACTGTCCTCCAACAGACCCCCACACAGCATCTCCAAATGTGGAATGAGGGTAGAGTTTAGTTTTTTATGTTTGGAAATAAATCATCCAAATATATTCCGAATAAGTCGAATTTTGCAGAAGGAAACATGTTATTAAATAAATGTAATTTAATTTCGAATCGGTTTTCACATTCGTTGTCCCTGATTCGTTATTATTTGTCACGTGTTGACGCAGGATCAGACGTGGCTGTGAATTTCGATCCCGTATTTTGATAACCCCTGTCCGAAATGAATGGCCATACAATCCGGCGATAATTTATAATCAGGAAGGGAAGGTTTTTCTCGCACGAAAAACTTCCGTGTTTTCAACCCTCGCGAGTTCATCATCCCTCGCCGGCCGGTGGAAATGGAATTTTCGTTTCGTCTGCCCAGAGAAAATAGCGTTTCGTGTATCTGATTGAATTTATCCTTCTCTATTGTGGGTATGTTTGTTTTCGGCACATATCATTTACGCAACCCGCTCTCCGCGCCGCGTTCATTTAGGGTGGATAATGGCTTTTTTTATTCCCGATGCACCAATTTAAATTGAATTTGTAACAAAAAACGGACAAATTTGTTTGTTTTTTATTTTGTCAACGTTTAATGTGTTGTATTTCTTAACTTTTATACACATTTCCAAACATGCTTTTGGTATATAAATAAACTATTTTATTATTTTCCTTTATGTATCAGAGATGATAACTTATTCATGAATAAATTTGTGTTAACTGATTATCTGACACGGTCGAATTATCAATAATTAACGATGCCAAAAATATTTTTACTTGAAATTCTGATCAGAAATGCATATGAGAAGATTTTACGTAAGAAAAGCTTCAAAAATAATGAAATGCCTATGGGTATCGATGCGACTTTGTCCACTCTAACCAAATAGAAACGGCATTCAACAATAGGGTACTTACCGCAGGTGCTGCTTCTTCCAGTGAAATCGCTTCTTCTGATAGTGTAAGTGACTCTAAGTGACCAGCTCAGGTACGGGGGCTCCATCGAGGCCAGAGTTAAGTTAGCCTCTCAGAAACTGGGCATACTGTACAGGGCACGCAGATACTTTAATAGTGCACAACTGCTAGCCCTGTACAAATCGCAAGTGCGCCCCACGGTTGAATTTGGCAGCCACCTCTGGTCTGGAGCCCCAAAATACCTGAAAAAAACCCTTGACTCTGTGCAGAAACGGGCGGTCCGTTTGATAGATTCTCCTAATTTAACTAACGGATTGCAATCTTTAGAGCACAGGCGCCAGGTGGGAATGCTGACCTTGTTCTACCGGTATTACAATGGAAGATGCTCCGAGGAACTAGCGTCATTGATCCCCTCGGCACCGGTGCATAGTCGGGAAACACGCCAAACGCGCGCTCAACATTTGTACACGGTTGACATTAGTCACATGAGAACGGGTCGTTTCTACGACTCGTTCTTGAGTTCAACAGCTCGGCTGTGGAACGATTTGCCGGCCTCTGTGTTTCCTCCCTCCTACAATATCGGTCTCTTCAAGACCCATGTTCACTCCTTCCTCTCCTCAAAAACACCCTCCACACAGCATCCTCAAAGATGACATAGGCCCTGAGGGAAATTATTTTTTCCTCAGGGCCTCCTGTGTGGAGTTAATGTAAAAAAAAAAAAAAAAAAACACCCGCAAAATTTATGTTTTAACCACAGGCGCACGATTATATACTTTGTCACATAGATTCAGACATAGACTCACAGAAACGGTGACACGGTGGATTTTCTGAGTCGAATAGTTTATTAGAAAATTTCATAAAGCAAATGATAATAACGGCGAGACGGGATTTTGCTTAATAACACTTGTACGGGGTGCGAAATGACACCATTCGATTCACTTGCACGCAATGCGAAATGTAACGATAGGATTCGATGTTTTGGACGGACTGGCGATTATTTTCTTTCTGGATTTCATTTTATTTTAATTGGGTACCTAAATGTCTAATATTTTAAGAATTAAAAAAAAAAAACATTTTAGCTGCTTGCGACGTATGGCACCATCGCGAATACTCACTACCTCGAAACGCGAACGAGTAATTTTATGTCTGTCGAGTTTGGATCTCTCCGCGGATCGATGTATGCACGTCATCATGATAATTCAACTAAAACTGTGTTTTTCTGATGGAATCTAGGAAATCATGTGATTATCTTAACTATTTAACTTGTGTTTTAGTGTGATAAAAATACTGAAATAACTATTTATGAAAACGTATTTTTCCTTTAATTTGAGAATTCATCGCGACTTTTAAAAATGTATCCGGTAAAATTTTACGTTTTATTTGTTCAATGGACATAATGTCAAGTTTTGTTTTGTGATGTATTCAGGGTTTACTCTAACCACTTTTAATTTTATCAGCACCAAGGCGATTTTTGATACATACAAATTTCATAACGCCAGAGCTTACCTTTGTATATAGAAACACTCTTCTACTAAAATGCAATGTTCGGTAAAAATTTTTAGTCTCGATTATTTTCCGAGATTTGCGAACGCAAACATACGGAACCTAAATTTTTATATATATTTATTTATTGATCAACACCCTTTTTCAGGGCTTTCACGTATGAATGGTAATAAATACAATATTTATTGTACATAACTAAAGTGCCTCAGTAACAATATTTTATATTTGTTTAAAAATAAACTGAAGATGTCCACTGACTTGGTGTAATTGTTTCCTTCCATTAGTATTCTGGGTAAAGAGATTGCTGTAAGTATTAAAAACGACTTTACCAGGTTGAATCGCGCAATATATATTTTTTAACAATTTTTTCATATAACGATAAATGTTTTGTCCCAAAAACATACTAAAATAATAAAGTTACGCTAGGTACTCAAAATTACTAACTGTGCTCTCCAAATTTATTTATTTATTTTTTTATATATATAAGTTGCACATCAAATGTGCCAATTCATAGGATTTTGAATTCTGCCGATTTCACTAGCTGAACAGAACAAAACCGCTAAGATCCACCCATCGGCGCAGCGTTACGAAACAAATATATTTAACAGAAAATTATTATATACCGTTTCCAAAATTGGAACCGATTTGTCGAGAATTCAGACTATCCGTGATTTTTCACGTGTTGTGCTATTAAAAATAAAATAAAAAGTTTAGCATATTTTTATAGTGGAGAATTAAAATACACGTGCATTAGAGATGCTAATGAGGCATGATAATTACGGGGGAGGTTTGTTCGAAACCTCGTTATAAAATTATTTTCGTTCCGTGCCGTGTTTGCAAATATATTTTCTTATGAGTTTGCAATTTGTAGGTACATTTAATAATTAGAAATTTCTGAGTGGAACTTTATTCTAATTTTGAGCTTAAAAAGCCCACGTTTGCACCATCAAAGTGTTTGATTCCCCCAATAATTATTATTTTCTTCGTAAATCTGTTTTCACTTTGACTCTTCTCTATCATAAAAGATAATTTCTTAAAAAAGTTCTCGCAATATTAATTAAACCTGAAAATTCATAGAAAAGAACTATTATAAGAAAAATACACTTGGTGTTTGGATACCTTTTAAGTTATTCATATAATCAAAATAACATTTCCATAGACAATAAATATTCTACAATATCTAGATTACGTTCTGATTTTATCATTTCTTAAAGGAAAAATAGTTAATTACATACTTAGTAGATTACCTTAGTAGATACCTGCTAACGGTGTTGTTTTTAATATTTTAGCAAGTATTTTCGCAGCTTTTCAAATACTTTCTTCGGATAATTTTTCGCACAGATTTCACAATCCAATATTTTGAAGAAATTGAACGTATATTTTCTATGCTAAAATAATAAAAAGCTGTTTAATTAGTTAATCATTTCAGCTAGGGCGTATTTCATAACCTTTTGAAAGCCAGCAGAGGTAATTGTCACGGACACATGTTAAAATATGTAGGGATTAGAAACACGTGTTAATAATATGACTGTTTATAAGTAAGTTTCTGGTTCATTCCCTTCTAATGAAGCCTAACTGAATAAAATAATCTGATTTTCACTAATTCCCTAAAACAGTGTTCAGGTACATTGAAGATGACGAAAATTAGCAAAATGTGTCAAAAATCTTTACTTGTTTTATATTTTTCGATGCTTAACTTATATCATTTTATAAATGTTTTTAAAGATTGGTGAACAATTTTGTGTACTTTTGGTTCTCATAGAGAATATCCATAAAATACGTTAATCTAAATCATTTTTCTGGGTACAAATTGAAATACATATCTTTATTCTGGATTAATAACAAACTATTAAATAACGTATATCAAACAACGTATAACGCGAATCAAATTGCACAACCGATCTTAAAACATTATTGAAAAATGGTTAATAGACCAAGATTTTTATTTGTTGTTTGTTTTGTTTGTTATCTTATCAATACTAATATTATAATTGCGAAACTGCGTGTGTTTGTTTTTACGCTTTCACGCTTAAATCTTTAAACCGGTTTAAAAATTCTTTCACCTATAGAAAGCTACATTGTATGCGAGTAATACAGGTTGTATATAATGGTAAGCTCTGGCTTTATGGAAGTATAAATATTATATTTATTATACGTTTTCTGTCGCTAACAAAAGCAATTTATTGCTAACGTCAGAAAACAAACCGTTGCCGTAGAAACGACGTTTATATATATGCGGAAAATTTTATTCCATTCGTCCTAGTTAGTATCAATCTATATAAATAAAAATGGATCTCCGAAATGTTTGTACGCGCATAACTTCCGAACGACTGCACCAAATCGGTTAATTCTTTTTTTACTTCTGTGAGCTCTGGCATTATGAAATTTAGGTTGCAAACTGAATGTACCGGGAATGAATGCACGGAATGTGAGAGGGGGTAGAGCGGTGTGGGGATGGAGGGGGGAGAAGGGGAGAGGGGGGAGAGTGGGGAGGGGTATAATTGATAAGTGCAAGCGCTACAGTAATTTCCCCCTAATACCATGCGAGCGAAGCCGCGGGTAAAAGCTAGTTATATATAAATTTGACAATGAGTGTTATATCTGTGCATTATATGCCCTCGTATTGTAGTTACTTTAAATATTGTTATTATATATCTATTTTCTATATTGTGGTTGGTTGGTTAAAATGAAGAATAAAAATTTTTAAAAATATGATTGTGTCAACTACTAACGATGCAAATAATGTAAAATCTATGTTATATTAATCCAAATAAAGATACCACACGGAATTCAATCTCTGTACTAGAAAAAATATCGTTTATTCATGTAAAATAACATAAGTTTCTATTTCTAATGATAAATTACTCTTCACTTTATGGTTTTACGTCATGCTGTTTCAGTAATTACTTGGCGATTTCTCATTCGGCACTTTAATTTGTTGCGCTGCTGTCATTCATATTACAAATTAGTGAATTCATAGTTATATTATTCGGATTCCCTTTAAAAAATATATTCTTCAATACAAAATCAACAGAGCATAGCCCGGTGTACCTCCACACCCACGGCTCCGTAGGCAAAGCATATTTATTTTGCGAATAATTTTTAATTTTGCAACTCTCAGCCGCGCATTAAGGCCGTTTCACACTGTGATGTAAAAAAGTGAAACTTCTACAATCAACGTCAATAATTATTAATATAATATGAAGTTTTATTAGACAATATCATTGAAAGCGACCGATGGGTTAGTTAGTTAGTTCGTTTAATAAAATATTTTAACCTTGAGCTGTGGGTACATGGAGTGAGTACATTTCGAATGAAAATGAGTCATATGGTGGTTCTTCATTGAATACTCGTTTGCAACATTATACATGTTAAAAGATGAAGTATTCGAATAATATCTTTATCACTTCCCAAAGACGAATATTGTTTGGTAGAAGATTGACGGAACATGTGGTAGCACCTCACTTGAGTTTAGTTCCTGGCTGCAGCTTTCTCAGTGAAGATTGCAACGATTTAATGCAGTTTAGTATAGTAACATCGAACCACCATCAATCACCTCATCATCTCACCACCTCAAAAAATGAATATAAAAAAAATATTTTTAGTAATACAAAGTATGTGTATTAATAGAACACATTTGAACGCATAAAAAATATTTCTAATTATACAAAATTTTGTATTCATACAAAATAGTGTAGTAAAACAAAATATTTATATTATTATAACATGTAATAAAAAAATATTTGTAATTATCCTACTAATATTATAAAGGCGAAAGTTTGTATGTATGTTTGTTAGTTTTTAAACTACAGAATGGATTGTAATGAAACTTTACAATAATAATCTCATACATTAGAATGACATATAGGCTAAATATAGGCTATGTAAGGTTATGAAATTTGTATAAATGAAAATGTGTATATTTCATATATTTTAGCGGCAGGGAGGAAAGACAAGGAGAAGGGGAACGGAGGAGGTGGGGTTCGCGGAGTTTGAAGAGACGAGGGAGGAGGAAGGCGGGGAAGGTGGAAGTTAATGGGGACGCACGGAAAAGGACATGCAAGGGGAATCAATTTATTTCTTTGAACGGCATTGCAACGCACGGAGACCAGCTAGTATAAAATATTTGTAGTAATACAATATAAATATTTGTAGTAATACAAAGTATTATTAGAACACACTTTGTAATAAAAAATATTTGTAATTATACAAAATATTTGTATTCATACAAAATAGGCCCTTGAAGTGATTTTTCACAAAAACGGCGTTCTACAAATTATCTAATCATTATTATTTGTATTAAGACATTTGAGGTGCATCTTGTATGAGGTACTCAAAAACCAATTTACTAATTGGTTTTTGAGTATATTACCTCATACATTAGTTTTAAACTTTCCAATTTTATTTTTTATTCTTTCTCTTCTTTTTATTTCCTCAATTTTCCCTCTTTTTTTGTATAAATCATGGTCCATATAAATAATCACACTTATCCTTATTTGACTGTCCTAAAACGGGAATCATCCTAGTTGGACAGTCAAAACATTTCATTAATAATGTGTAAATATTTTACTAAATAAATGAATAAATAAATAAAAATAAAAATAAAAATAAAATGGGCTCATTTCACCCAATTGTTCATTAAACACGTTTTTTACAGACATTTTCGTAATTTGTTTTCTGTTTATATTTTTTTAATTCGCCATATCAAAATATGCACGAGCAAATCGTTGTAAAGAGCGAATGTTCGAATGTTTTTGTGACCGATTTGTAACCGATAGTGGTCCCTATAACCGAATAAACCAGCTGTATCAGTGAAGTTGTCCTGTAAACTGAAACAGTTAGCCCAGCAGCAGCTATGGTTATCGTAATTCGGAAGTTGTGCAACGGGCCTTAACATTGTAAGCTCGCTGTCCGTATCACACACGAATGACTGTAGTTTCCGGTCGTTAGTACGGCGCAGGTTTATGCAAATTTTCTTTTGTGCCGCCTCCATTTTTATTTAATTAGTGCTAAAGAATTGTGGTAATTAGTGAATAATTTGGACAAACACGGCCGCGCATATTGCATTTCGAAAGCGCAGTAAAAAATAACGCTAAAACATTTCGTTAATATGTTACCCTACTACAGACGGCCTCCGATGTCGGGGGGTAATGTTCTCGACTAGCGATCCGGAGGTCGCGGGTTCAAATCCCGGCGTGCCAAAAAAAAAATTATTTGATCTTTTTTTTTTGTTATTATTTTGTGTTATTTCATATTCACCATCTATTTCATGTTATTTCGTATTGCAAATGAAAGTCTTTCGCCATGTCTGCCTGTCTGTTTGCGATAAACTCAAAACTACTGAACGGTTTTTCATGCGGTTTTCACCAATAGGTAGAGTGATTCATAAGGAAGGTTTAGATTTAGAATTTTTTTTTTGTCAAGGTTTTGTATAAATTGGTTTGAAATATGTAATTAAAGAAGAAAGCGTGGATTTTATTTGTATGCAAATTAACAGATGGCGGTGTGAGTTAATAACACTTGGTTATAAAGATGGGTAACCATCCAGTAGATAGCGTTGTGTTTAGTTAGCCACAGCAACGTGTGGCCTAGTTTAATGATAATATAAGATATATTTGTGGCACGTCCCAGAGTGGAAGATACTCTCAGAATCGACCTAGTGTTAGACCACCGTTCAGATTTGAAACGTTGCTTCAAATAGTTTTAACCGTGTTTGGTGACTAGATCTAAATAGCCAGATACTTCCCGGCCTTCCTCGTCTACGTCTTCTTCCCTTCTCCACTATCTTCAGCCTCACAATATACCCCATTTGAGGTCGCCGTAGTCTCGCTGGCTCCAGGCGGTTGGGAGCGTTGTAGAGTATTCGTATGAAAATTAAAATAAATTAACATATTATTAATTGAAAATTTTAATAAACGCTTCTAAGGTCATATCTTTATTTTCTCGGTGGTTGCCACGTTGCTTGCTTTCATATAAGATTGTTTTAGCGAATTAATTTAAGCATATAAAGATTTAATTCGTTTTACGCTGTTAAAATTTAATTTCTCACGGTAATTGTTCTAAGAGTTCAACGGCTCAGAAACTGCTGAGAATCTTCCTACAATATTTACAAATTAACTCTTTTTGCAATTAAACTCGAATAGTTCAAGAATTCTACTGTGCCTTTACATGTGTGTAATTAAAGATTTTTATTAGCTTTCATGGTTGAATCGTAGTAATTATTTTTGCAACTCCTTATTTTAGTATTAAGAAATTAAGAATTGATTTTGAAAATATTATTAAGGCGGTACACAACCCTAATAATTTTTGTTTGCTCAAAACTCAAATTTTAATCATTTCCGGCGAATTCGTAACTAAAATAACTTTTTTATTCCAACAGACCCGTGGAGATGTAAGATCTATATAATTAAAGTTAATAAAAACAATACATTACCATAAATATATTTTACCTACAACTATTTTAAAACTTTATAACAAGTTTTTCAACTACAAAATTAGCAGTGAGCACCAGACTTTATTTTTCTAGACGACGAATTAATAACTTCGGGAGGGATTCATAAAGAAACTTCTTAAATATTTGTAACACGTTCTTCAGTATTAATTAAAATGAACGCGGCGGAAAGGTCGAATCTCCATGCCCGCTACGGCGAATTCGACCGTACGTTCGTCTAATACGCTGTGCCGTGGGCGTATATTTGTTTACACGCTTTCTTCACTTACGTCGTTAAGATTCCCACATTATTTGTCTTCTTCTTCTTTTCTTCGATAGAGCAAATTCAACAGTAGATCCGTCCAATACACGGGTCGCGACTCGCAATTTGTGTACACGGCTCCTTTACTTACGTCATTTTTTTTTTTTTTTTTTACATTAACTCCACACAGGAGGCCCTGAGGAAAAAATAATTTCCCTCAGGGCCTATGTCATCTTTGGGGATGCTGTGTGGAGGGTGTTTTTGAGGAGAGGAAGGAGTGAACATGGGTTTTGAAGAGACCCATATTGTAGGAAGGAGGAAACACAGAGGCCGGCAAATCGTTCCACAGCCAGAATCATTAAGATTCTGAATATATTTTAAGGTATATTTTCGTCTTAAGTACTCTCAATATGATCTTCGTCTTTTGGAAAGCGCTTCGATTTTATAAGCCTTAAAAAAAATCTGCCAAATAACTATCTATCATTCCATTTCTCTCAGAGGCAGGCAGAAAGTACGGTCTGCCAAACAACTCGGCACATAAACTCCTTGCCTCATTCACATTCTTAGATCGTCTCATACATACTCTTTTATTTTTTATTTTTTTTATTTTGCCGGCAACCCGGGCATTTATTGAAATAACATTATATACAAACTAGTAAGTAACCCGCCTCACTAGACTATGTCTGTTCTGAGACGGGTACATATATATCCATGTAGACGCATATACACACATATAAACATATATATCCACATACACACATACATGAATACACATATACGTATACGTATACGCACGCGTGCACATAATCATACACATACATATAAAGACATAAGTATATAAAATCTATAAACATTTTTTTTAAAATCGTTAAAAGGTTATCATGTAAATAGTTTCATGGAAACAAAAATCGAAAAAGAATTATTGGTAATTGTTAAAAGGTTACCATGAAATGTACAAAGTGTCATAAATACCAAAAATTCTAAAATGAAAATTTTAAAAGGTTATCATGGAAGATACATAGTTTTATAAAACCAAAAATCCAAAAAGAATTATTAGAAATATTTGAAAGGTATCATGGATTGTATTATAGTTTCATGAAATCTTATTATTCTGACTCTTGACATCTACTCAAGTATCTGATTCACTTGATCATGCTGTCTTTCTCGGGCGTCCCCGACTTCTTCTACCATTCACATTTGCATCATATATTTTCTTTGCACTCCTTTTTTCATTCATTCGCTCTACAGGCGTCCTTTTCTTAATCTTAATTATTAAGCTTGCATTCTTTTCGGATCTCCACATTTCTCTCACGTTCATACATAGTTTTACCATACGTACGCCTCGGTGATCTCATGTATGTACCCACAACGTAATCAAATATTTTTTCGATTTTGTAATATTATATCCGTATAATAATTGTTCTTTTCACGGTCTTCAAGATATATTTTTTGCCTCAAAAAATCACAAAAAAAATTATAAACATTAGACAGTTTATGAAAAATCTTATTTCCTTAATCCTATTTAAAAAGCTTGTACATATAATACTGAAGTTATTTTGTTATTAAGTTAAACATCATCGTCTTTTGATTACTACCGTAAAAAAAGTTAATTCTGTAAACCTTAATCAGAAGCAAGTGTTCCCCGAACAATAAATCGTTAGCAACATTCAAGCCCGGGCTAAACTAGCATCTAACGTAGAATTAAAATGGAATAAACTTCTTATCGTTATTTTCTCTCCTCTCCTTTCCTGTGCTCCTATTCATCGTATCGCGTAAATTTAATCAAACTCCATTCAAACACTACCAGAAACCATGGCGCCCTTTGAAAGCTGCGCTGCTTGCAAACTTTAATACTTTGATTAATTCATACTTTAATTATTTCGTTCGCTATGGATGTAATGGTTATGCATAATTTAATTTCAAGATGTACATAATTACTTTTCTACGTAATCTCATTGCTTTATGCCTCTTAGAAACCATTTTACTTGTACTTTTTTCACATGAGAACGGGTCGTTTCTACGACTCGTTCTTGAGTTCAACAGCTCGGCTGTGGAACGATTTGCCGGCCTCTGTGTTTCCTCCCTCCTACAATATGGGTCTCTTCAAGACCCATGTTCACTCCTTCCTCTCCTCAAAAACAACCTCCACACAGCATCCTCAAAGATGACATAGGCCCTGAGGGAAATTATTTTTTCCTCAGGGCCTCCTGTGTGGAGTTAATGTAAAAAAAAAAAAAAAAAATTCCCAAATGGTTTTATTTTTTATCTGTAAATTTTTTTATTAATTGTTTTTGTGTTTAATTTGTAGAACTCCATTTTTTTGTATTTAATTAAAATTAAATTTGATAGTTTTATTATCAATTTCTGCAAGGATTTTAGTATGTATTTTAGTTACAGCTGTTTCGGCTTTAAACTGTGGCTAGATCCACTGATAGGCGACTTTATAAGATAATAATAAGATTTTAAATGTTAATTTTTGAAGGTGTCTCATTGATTTATTTAAGGTTTCTACATTATTTACACACACTAATTGAGAGTGTGTTATGTAGGAATTTCGGAATCTGTTTCCTCAACTAATGGCTAATGTTTTCTTAATTATTTTATAATAACGTTATTGCTTTGAATAATTCAAGTGCATTATATTTTTTAGGTCTTGAAAATATACTTAATAGTGGGGAATAAATAATTTTCCTTACTTTATTAATTAGCGTTATATTGGGGTCATTCATTCGTTTATTGATTTCTAATTGTACAAGCAAATTTAATCCAAGACCCTTCCTTTCTATATGTAATGGTTTATTCTTATTGTTTTTGAGTGGAACGTGATTATTCACTAAGATAAGTTCTGAGAATTTTGAAAAAGTTTTTTCACAAAAAATAATTGTAATAGTTTTTTTTATATAGAGAGAGTAGATTAAGGCAAAATAGTCATGGCGAAAATTCTTTCGATTTTTTTTTTAAGAAATCAATTCGTAATTATAATGGAATTTATAGTTGCACATATACGCAATCACCGACCACATTACATCAAGCACTAACACGTACCCATCAAATTCAAACATCTGCAAAAGCATTCTTACTAGACAAACGCTAATCTAATTTTGAAAACAAGTTTACTGTACCGTCATGATATAAGTTAATATTCTTGCGATACAGCAAGATACGAAAACATTATCCAAGCCTCTTTTTTGTTTAAACCATTTCCTGATTTATAATCACATGCATTACTGGATTTCTCTAATTTACGACATTGACCAATACGTTTTCCGCCCTCCCAAATATATAGGGTTAAAATTTGCAACAGGGGTTGGGGAATTTCCTCCTCTTCGAGCGCAGCCCGACATTGAATAATGCCGCCCTTCGTTGCCATTTGCCGCCCACTCTTGCAATACGTTTGGCGCACGGGCCAAATCTTCAGATTCATCGCTTTTCCCAGAGTCCATTTCTTCTTATTACTTTGCACTTCGGGGCGATATTTCACATTTATCTAAGGATCGCAAGTGATACATTCAGTCCTCGTAGTTCACAACGTCAAATGATTGTTTTAAAACCAAAATCATTTTGATAACTATTTTTAAATGGTGTCCTATTCGGATTGCGGAAATCTTATTTTGCCTACCGCCCACTTTGAGACTTTTTTTTTCTACAGTCCCCCCAATTTTTTTTATTGGAAGGGGGAGGCTCAACTGTTAGGAATGAATTCAATTTGGGAGGCGGAAATGGGTTCCGCCGCCCCGGGAGCCTTTACTGGATAACCAACACCTCTGCCTTAAAATATATTAAATTATTTGTTATACCATTTTGTTTAGCAAGTTAAAAAAAGTAATTCTTTTGTATTTTACCGGGTTGCTACCTCCGACCATAATTTTTTTACCTGCCCACGCCCTCACTGCCATCTCAACGCCCCCTAATTTTCTCTGGGTCTTCTACTGTCCACAAGGGGGCGTTATCGCCCACGTTGAGAACCTCAGATTTACATTAATAATGTCCTGCTTGGCGGAATGGTTCGCTTCTCCGGATTCAGAAGTCGTGGGCTCGAAATCTGGCGCAATCAAATAACGTTTGATTTACTTGTATGGAATGTTTCATAAATAGATTCAAAATAAAATAAATATATTTTAAACAGCATCCCATTCTGGAGTGCAAGGTCCTCTCAGTGACGCCCTTTTTTATTAGAATACTGCACAAAATTCCATTTGCTCCCAACCGTGTGGAGCCACTGGGACTATGGCATCCCCAATTGGGGTATATTTTGAAACTGATGGTAGTGGAGAGGAGATGGGGAGAAGAAAGTGGTGAAGTGTCTGACTATTCAGATCAGAATCATCAAACACGATTAATGCTGTGTCAAACAATGTTTCGATTCTATTTTTTTTTAGAAGAAAGGCAAACATTCCCGGTTTACGAATAACAATATCTTAAAATCTACTACTGGCTCAGCCATTGACTGATCATTCACAAGGTGATCCGGTTTTAAATGGTGGTCTTTCGCCAGGGTGATACTGATAGTATCTTCCACTCTGGAATCTTCTGCCGTGGTAAAAAAGCACCATTTAGATTTGAAAAGTTGTACTCAGTGACTATGACTGAAGAGCTGAACACGTCTTAAACAGAATACCATATCTCCACCGGCTCTGGGTAAAAATTTTGTGCCGTGCTAAATAAAAAAAAATACGATGAATGAAGAATAAATATTATTTAAGTAGATAAAATAAAATTTCAAAACATCTAAAACAACGACTTAAAACTATTATCATTTTCGTATTGCTAATAAAAGATTCTAAACTTATGATTATAAGAGGTATTAATTAACAAACAATTATTTCGAAACTTCGAGCATCGATCATACGGAGTGTAGGTATATTATTTATGTAAAATTAAGGAGCTCCGTAATTCGTAAAATTGAATGATTCAGCGATAATAGTATTTATTCTGCGTATCATCATTTCTAATGATTAATCAAATCGATTGATTGAACGTCAAACTTCTTCCGCAATTATTTTGAAAAGTTCCAAATTACAGAAAACAAATAAAATATTTTATCTAAATTTTTCATCGCTATGGCAATACCGATTTAAGAACAAATTATAATCATTGAAGAAGAAGATAACACTTATAATCTAAATGAAAATATGAAAGAAAACAAGACACAGAAAAACAGAAAAAGACAATGGTCGCAACTGGGACTCGAACCCAGACCTCTCGTCTAACCGGGACGTGCGCAATTATAATCCTTTCAAATGTTAGGTTATGTTTGACTACAGATTGACAGTACGAAAATGAATGGGAAAAATTGCATAAACTGATATATTGTTACCGGGGATGAGGTGGCAATTGGCAATAATATACATAGTAGATTACTTAGAGCAAGATTGACTGCATGGCAGATATAAGGTATAGATTATAGATTTTGAAAGAAAATAAAGATTAGAAATACAAAAATATATGAAACTTAAATGACCTGAAAACTAAAGTTGACCGGCAAGGGCTTGTTTAGGCTTAAATAGTTCATGTTGATACCGTGGTAAGTTGAAATGACGCATGATGAAATCTCCTTTTATGAAACGAATCTCACATCGTGAGAAGGGCAGGACTCCATAGAAATGGCTCCCAGGCCAAAGAACCCTCCAGAAGCATGAGACTCGGGTGATTCTCGATGCCAATCATCCCTTCAGGATGATTTCCAGTCCGCTCCCAAGATGGCGAGTATCACGACCAAGATCCACAATCACGATCGTAGCGATCTTCAAAAAGGATCCGTCGTGTTGCGGTCGAGAGGACTGCCCCAAAGCTCTCGGCTGCTGC
Source organism: Glyphotaelius pellucidus (assembly GCA_936435175.1). Lineage (NCBI taxonomy): Eukaryota > Metazoa > Arthropoda > Insecta > Trichoptera > Limnephilidae > Glyphotaelius > Glyphotaelius pellucidus. Next base: position 10,130,039 of record OW386552.1, read on the forward strand.
ACAAAGAAACGCTAGCTTTATTTTCAAATCTGCTGACTTGAATCTGTGCAGGATCAACAACACTGTTGCTTTCCAAAATATGCAATGCTCGCGATATAGCCATATGTCAATGTCAATGGGCAAGCACTAGAGGTGACACACACCTAGACCATAAACAAAGTGTGTATAAGAGGATGCACACACCTTGTTACAAATATTTTTATGAAACAATATATTTTTTTAATTGCTAAATGTGTGCGGGTCTAATCAAATAATTGCCTTTTTGATATTATGAAGGTACAACAGAAGCAGAGCCTCATTATTTTTTGTCTACAGTTTTCGACGGACTGTAAATCATCTTTAAACGCCACCATTTTGTTAATAAGAAGAAATCAACATTTAATATTTTCATCATTTTAAAATTTTAATTCGGGATCGGTTGTGTCTCCGACTTTGTTTTTGTTGCACATCAATGACCTCTTGACGTGTGCACCGATTCATTGCTACGCGGATGACAGTACAGTCCATGATAGCTTTTTGTTTGACAAACCTCCAAAGGGCTCACAAACCCCTATGGCTCGGAGGGCTTTGAAACAAAGAATTGACGGTTACCTCGAGAGTGTTTCCTCTTGGGGTAAGAATAACCTCGTCGAATTTAATGTTTCAAAGACCCAATCATGTCTGATCACGTCTAAAAGGGATCGAAATGATAATCTAGTCTCCTTCAACGGAAGCATTCTCCCGAACAGGCCTTCCATTGATATGCTTGGTGTAACTCTAAGTGACCAGCTCAGGCACGGGGGCTCCATCGAGGCCAGAGTTAAGTTAGCCTCTCAGAAACTGGGCATACTGTACAGGGCACGCAGATACTTTAATAGTACACAACTGCTAGCCCTGTACAAATCGCAAGTGCGCCCCACGGTTGAATTTGGCAGCCACCTCTGGTCTGGAGCCCCAAAATACCTGAAAAAAACCCTTGACTCTGTGCAGAAACGGGCGGTCCGTTTGATAGATTCTCCTAATTTAACTATCGGATTGCAATCTTTAGAGCACAGGCGCCAGGTGGGAATGCTGTCCTTGTTCTACCGGTATTATAATGGAAGATGCTCCGAGGAACTAGCGTCACTGATCCCCTCGGCACCGGTGCATAGTCGGGAAACACGCCAAACGCGCGCTCAACATTTGTACACGGTTGACATTAGTCACATGAGAACGGGTCGTTTCTACAACTCGTTCTTGAGTTCAACAGTTCGGCTGTGGAACGATTTGCCGGCCTCTGTGTTTCCTCCTTCCTACAATATGGGTCTCTTCAAGACCCATGTTCACTCCTTCCTCTCCTCAAAAACACCCTCCACACAGCATCCTCAAAGATGACATAGGCCCTGAGGGAAATTATTTTTTCCTCAGGGCCTCCTGTGTGGAGTTAATGTAAAAAAAAAAAAAAATTAATATGGCGGGCGCCACTTGATTCCGACGCTCGATGTTTCCAGTCAATTTCGCGCGCCAAATTTGAGTTCTCGTTTAGTAATATTTTCGTCTCCGCGGGCAATAAGTTTTTCTCGGAATTATTTTCATAAATAGCCAGTTTTAATTTTTGTTCGTCTTGTTTATTTTTGCGCGCGGCTGCTTTTCAATTCGCATTTTGAAATTGAATAAAAAGCCCGACCCTCCGTATTCAAATCAGTGAAATAAATTAGTGTTTTGGCCAGATTTTGAGAAAAATCTGTATCTTTTAATTGCCAGCATCCTAGGGATAATAATTTCGGTGACGAACCACCATTTCGAAACGAACCCTTTTCTTGACTTAAATTGGTAGCCTCTTTCGTATTTATTATTTGTTTTCTTTTTCAAACCGGTCATTCTTTTATTGTTATTTAAGTGAAACAAGTAATTATTTTTCCCCGCCATTCTCTGCGGGGCTTGGACTGAAATGTAAATGGATGCCATCTCGTTAATATTACTTAGTCGCCGTGTTTACAATGGATGTTCTTAAATTGTTTCCGCTGTGCTGGCCTACATTCTACATTCTTCTCTCTCAAAGTCTTAAAACAACGTTTATTATCATTTATATCGCATTTTCTCGGTACAAAACTAATACGCCCTGAAAACGTAAAAAGGAAGCTTTATTCTTTAAAAATGAACGTATCTACCAACATTATTAGCCTGTTGTGGAAACTAACGATGGTTTGTTTTATGTTAAGCATGATCAGCCCATTTTAGGAAACTCTTTATACCTACCCTGTCTTCACTAACCGATTCCGCTTGAGTTAAAAGTATTGAAAAACTATGGTGCCTTGTCTCATTTTTCATTTGTTTAATATGAATGTTCAAAACTTCGGATATTTTCATTAATGTGACGATTTTTTTCATATGAATTTATTTATGTGTTAACTTGGACATTAACATGATTTTATTTACATGAATACTACATGATTTTACTTACAAGAATACGTGTTAACTTGGACATTAACATGATTTTATTTACATGAATACTACATGATTTTACTTACATGAATACGTGTTAACTGGGATACTGACATGATTTTATTTTCATGACTACGTGTTTACTTGGACATTTACATAATTTTATTTACATTAATACTACATGATTTTATTTACATAAATACTATATGATTGTACTTTCATGAATACCGAATTGGACATTTACATGAATACGTGTTAACTTGGAAATTAACATGATTATATTTACATAAATACCGTGTTTACTTGGACATTTACATGATTTTATTTACATAAATACTATATGATTGTACTTTCATGAATACCGAATTGGACATTTACATGAATACGTGTTAACTTGGAAATTAACATGATTATATTTACATAAATACCGTGTTTACTTGGACATTTACATGATTTTATTTACATAAATACTATATGATTGTACTTTCATGAATAGCGAATTGGACATTTACATGAATACGTGTTAACTTGGAAATTAACATGATTATATTTACATAAATACCGTGTTTACTTGGACATTTACATGATTTTATTTACATAAATACTATATGATTGTACTTTCATGAATACCGAATTGGACATTTACATGAATACGTGTTAACTTGGAAATTAACATGATTATATTTACATGAATACCGTGTTTATTTGGACATTTACATGATTTTATTTACATAAATACTATATGATTGTACTTTCATGAATACCGTGTTAATTGGACATTTACATGAATACGTGTTAACTTGGAAATTAACATGATTATATTTACATGAATACGTATTAACTGGGACATTTACATGATTTTTCAGTAACACTTTTTGTCGCGGCCGATACCGCAACACGAGAATGTGTACTGTAAATCCTTTTATGACGAATAGACCAGGTATTGTGTTCTAAAGTATGATCGAAGGAGAATAGGTTTTGAAAGGAAGTCTCCTACCTTTGACGGCTTCTTAAGGCTGTTCAGGATCGATTCTGGTATCACAATATATTTGCACAAACACCAGGTTTCAAACCACGACACTCTGAGTTAATAAAACAATGGAATTTTCTATTATTTGCGATATTTCGAAGTAGCGAGTTGTGACCCATTTCACTATCAAAATGCAACTGTTACAAGTAGGTAATGCAACTTGGGTAGCAATATTGTTCAAATCTTCCACACGTAGGTAAGAACATCTTCTTCTTTTCCTGGTGGAGACTTTGAGGAAAGGAGGAAGAGAATGGAATACATGATGGAAGGACTTGGGGAATATGGATTAAGTTTTTTTTAAAACTGTTTCAGAACCAAACACTTTTCTTCTAATGCAATTTCTCTTTTGTATTATACATACATATTGTCGCTTTCTATTGTTCATTATGGACAAAACCAGTATCTATATATATCTTATTATTTACTTACTTCTATTACTGTCCTGATAAAAAGTATGAAGCTTGTGAAATTCCTTGGTTTAATACAAAGTGTTTGTTTTATTAAATCAATATTATCTATTAAAAACAAGTGGAATTTTTGTTTGTACGCTCGTATTTACGTACCTACTTAATGCGTATATTGAAACTAAAGAAAAAACTTCAAGGTTTGTTGCTTTTCACCTAATTTCAGGTATTAATATCGCCTTTTGTAATATTATTTCCATCGAAAAAGTTTACCGTTTGAGCCTTTTTTATTTCTTTTACATTTTAAATGTAACATTCAAGCATTTTTCCAGCAGGTAATACAATGCAACGTGACACGTGACAAACAAGTTGACCCAATTCCCCGCACTAACGCGGGCACTTTCCTATTCGCAGTACGGGATTGTTTCGTGTTCCAGCGAATTGTACGCTTGTACCAGGCTTTCAAATGATTACAGAGCTGTACTAAAATGAAATCCATGTCAGAAAGCACTTTCTCCCTGAAACTAAATTACACACCTACCCTTATTATTTATTTACGTCAACATGCTTTGTAGATTACGATTTTTTCCGCATTTCACGGCTTTATCTGAAGACTCTCTCTCTCTGTGTGGATGAATTCATCACACGTACACAAACTAAAGCCTTCTTTAGAAATCCCGAGTGCGAGTTTCAAACAAAATAAGTAAAAGTTGGCTGTCTAATATTTTAACTAGTACTAACGGTAAGTGTACCTGACCCCCAAGCATAAGCACATCGATAAAGTTTTTATCGATGATGACAGTAACTTGTCATCCTTCCTAGCGGGACTACAGGTTGCCTACGAACGAACATAAACTTTTTTTTACATTAAATCCATTCAGGAGGCCCTGAGGAAAAAATTTTCAGGGCCTATGTTGTCTTTGGGAATGCTGTGTGGAGTCTATTATTTATTTTCGGGAAATCGACAGTTTACATTTTTTCAGTTCGTACATGTTTGTATAGCCAAAATAAAACCAATTATGAATTTCCTCCTTATGACTTTACCTCTGATTGAACAGCATAATAAAAAAAATAGAAATAATAAAATTTATAATATAGGAATATGAAACCAAAAATTGTATAAAACAAAAGATTGTATAAAACTAAAATTTACATAAAACATAAAAATATCGGAATAATGCATTAATACATAAACTGAAAATAAAAAATAGTAATTTATTAATACATAAATTCAAACACAAAGGGATCCTAGCATTATCTAGGTATTCCTTTACATATATTTACTTAACATGCGCTCAATTTGTACTGGGAGAAAGTGGCGTATCACTTTCAATCATTAAATTTGCATACTAAAGAGTATATTTTACATTTGGTATCATAAAACAGATTTATAAATAACAAACAAATTTATAAATATCTACGAAAAATGCTTCTTACGGTTTTGATTTCATTGAGCTATAATCCTGGAACTATGATTGAGGGTATAATGTTTCATTCATAGATGCTGAGGGCGGTGGATCTCTAATGATTAGATAACTGATATGTGATGTAAGTGCCAATAACCGCCGGCACTTTGCAGGCAAGACGGCAGCAGACTATTCTAAGTACCCCCGGCTTTAAGAGCTCCGTATTCAAAGGGGTTTTAATTATATTACCTAGATTACGCCTCGCAGTGTTATAATGATAGCTGGAAGGCCAGGCACTTGTATGTATGTGTTGTTTCACACATTAGCTAGTCCACACACGGTAAAGTGTTCGCCATATGAATAATTGTGAATATTTTGAATTCCTAAAAGCAAGGAAATATTTGTTTGCATTATTAATTTAACTGTAATTGAATTCGGTACTATTTAACTAAATCGTTTGGGAATTTTAGTGTTGCTATGGGATCTAATATCTAATTACAAAAGACATACCTGTTGTAGGTAGGTTTATGAGTATGATAAGACAAAACTTTCAAACCCCCGTGAACTGTTGTGTTCTCCTCCGGTAATGTTTGCTCATCTTCCGTGTTGTTTCCTATCTGTCTACTGCCTACTTAAAAACAATATTGTTGTAAAATTTGTAAGTTTTGTTTTTATTTATATCTTGTTACGATTTTATTACTTTATTTTCTGTGAAACCACTCACACTGAACAAAAAGTTTCAACATGTTAATTAACTTTATTATTTTCTACCCTTAGAGTAATTAAGATTTAATCTTAAACTTTTTAATCTTTACATACACCTTTAACAATGTGCTTCAAGTTAACATTATCAGTCGCCCAAAATCGACAAGACCGGAGATGTTTTAGGTATACTTATAGAAGTCTAAGCCAAAGGGCTTCTCAATAAGAATAATTCTACATCACTTGACATTAACAATACCTAAAGGTATAAAGAGATATAATAAAATATGATATTCCTTCCCTAAACAGAGCTGAAGCTAAGCCAAAGGGCTTCTCAATAAGAATAATTATACACCACTTGACATTAAGGGGGGGGGGGGGTAGGGTTTTAAAACTCATTTTTCAAATTATTTTTTTTCTAAACGTACAATATGTCGAGAGTATTGTGCCAAAATTTCAAGTAAATCGGAGCAAAACTAACGAAGTTACAGCATTTCAAGCGACCGGCCCTCTTGCTCTATTCGTAAGTATATTTCGAGTATAACAAAACTTTAAATTGATTTTCTGGCAAATAATGTTTTTTAGTCCGTGAACATCATAACTCAAAATTTACTTTACCGATCTTTTTGAAATTTTGCACATTATTTTTACACACAAATCAACAGGTAGTGACGGAGAGTTCTTTTTTTTTTTTACTTTTTTTTCCATTTTATAATAACAAATTCACGGAAAGTTTTAGCAAAAATCGCATTTTTGACTTCAACATGCTGCAAAAAAAAAAACGCTTTTTCACTTCCTGTAAAAACATATCACCTTTTAAACCCTTTTCAATTTTTTTGTTTCAAGTGATTCGTTAACGAGTTATAATGTTCACCCCGAAACACCTTTTTTTCGAAGCGCCTCCGAAGATTCGCTCTCACGGACTTATTTATTAATATTTTTAATAAAAAAAATTTTCCAAGATACTTCAGATGTCATACTATAAGGTGTATTTAAAAGAAATAAGCCAACATTATTCATATCTCCAAAAAAAATCATGGAAATATGCCTTTTTTTCGCCTTTAAAACCCTACCCTCCCCCCTTAAAGGTATAATTGCATCGTTTACAGTCCACGACTTCTAATTTTATATTCTGCCTTTCAACAGTCTAGTTTCATATTATGTATTGCGACAAGATCGGGAATGTACGTCTTATTTGTTTCTCCGTTTCTAGAATACCTCAGTCATCATATCACGGAATTGAGTAAATATCGTTTGCGTTTTCACAAAAATCATTTTATTATTTTTACCACGGTTTGTCGCGTGTCAGGCAAATGCGATTTGGGAGTCGGGAAAACTCTCAAAAACCCATAAAAAGTGACGTATTCCCTTATCATCCTTCTAGTTCTTGGGAAATAAAATGCCTTTATGGCGATGTTACCGAAAACATTCATCGAACATTTGAAGGAAACCGAAAAGATATTTATTGTTCTCAAATTATATTAGGAAGGTGCCTGAACCTTTCCAAACTTCTTAGTGTTTTATTTAACAAATAACAAGTATTTAGGTATACGAAATGCGACATTTACTATTTTCTGATCGATACGCCCATTATGCAGATATTTTTTTTTTTTACATTTTTTTATTTTTAATATAAATTTTTTAATCTTGATCGCACACATGTTTACTAAGTACAACTTGTTTCTAAAGGTGAATCGAAGATATTTTATGAAATTAATTCGATTTTTTCGACAGCTTAATCGATGGTCTATCGACCACCTCGTAAAAGAAAGTTCACCAAAGCTTTAGACACAAAGCATCGTTTGGCATTTTCGTAAGAAACTCCGATGTAAAAACAAATTAACTCCGTAATACAATTAAGGTTCATGAACCGTCTTAAACCAAATTGCCTTAGAAAATTAAATTGTGTCTAGGTTTTTTGCGATGGGAAAGTTTTTCCAATCTAATTGAAGGATATCGTTGGACGTATCTCGTTAAACGAATTAAAAACCGATCGAAGTCCGAGGGCCTCGGGGGACGCGGACGGCCCTCGCCACATTACACCATTTTCAAAGTAGGCTCCGAGTTGGATACACACGATCGGTCCAACCCAGAGGGTATCAGTAAAGACTAATTAGGAGTTCAATCGGATATTACAATAGAGAGAATATTTTTTGATTCATCTAAAAAATCCTAAGCTGGTATTTTCCATAATAAAATTGTATTTTTTTTTCCCTAGATCTAAAATAATAATTTATATCATACTAGCTAACCCGGTCACGCGTGTGGCTAACAGTGTCCATCATCAGGGCAGATGAGTGATCACTCACCTGCCCTGATGATGGACACTGCACCGCTGTCCGAAACGTTGGCTAAAGAAGGAGGTAGCGAAACACGGCATAACACACCAAAAATCATAACAAAAATACTTTTTGGCCGTGAAAACCTAAAAACATACTTGTATTTTCATGTTAATTTTTTTATGCACTAATTTTTCTTTTTTGTAATATTTTAAATTCTCGTATTATTATTTAATTTGGGAGGCGGGAATCGGTACCGCCGCCCCGGGAACCTTTATTGGATAACCAACCTCTGTCGTAGGTCACCCCAAGTGGTTCGCTACGTTTGGTGTTTTAGCAGGGGTGCCCGGGTTCAAGGGGTAAGGTTTGCCTAGATCTTGGAGGCGGATGACCAGGACACATAGGCCCTGAGGGAAATTATTTTCCTCAGGGCCTCCTGTGTGGAGCTCATGTAAAAAAAAAATTACCCGTCTCAGAACAAACATTGTCTTGTGAGACGGAAAACTGAAATGCTTTTCTAAGCTTATTTGGTTTCAATAAACGCCCGGGTTGCCGGCAATTAAATTTAATTTAAAATCGAGACATTTAAGCCGGGCCATGTCAAGAGTTAGAAAAATAAAATAATATATTTGGTACGATGCATGTATGTGAATGAGGCAAGGAGTGTGTGTGTTTGCAAAGACCGAGTTGTTTGGTGGTCCGTCTCTGCCTTCTGATAAACAGCTTGATCGTTAGTTAGTTAATTAATTATTAACAGTTAGAAACCTGCTTCGTAGTTAAAATGAAAATCCGACAGGTGTTCTCAAATTATTCAATTGCCAGCAAAGGCCTTCCTACGTTATTCTATACCATTATAACGTGGCTAGTAGAAGGTTTCAAGGGTGGATATCTATTACCGCCACTCTGCCGTTACCGTAAACATGCCATCTCACGTGATATAGATGAGTTACGTGATACTAACGCATTAATATCTTAAAACCTCAGTGGTTTCTTTTGACAATTTATTCTCTTCCCGTTCCAAGTTTTTAACTGGTCCCACTTGTATCAAAGAAGTGCTTTGCAAACTGATATAAATAAATTTTAATATTCAATATTCGTGAATAAATTTCCTTATTTTGTTGCCGAGTTTAATGTCATCAATCATAAATTATTGTCGTTATAGTATCTCAGAATAATGATATTTTTTTATGGCCAACCTACTTACGACGAACAATACCTGTTTTTATGAAATTTCAAAATATATTGTTATAGTTCTAGAAAATTCGAATTGTCATTATTGCACTATGTTTAGTATGCATTGCTTATTTTTCAGCAGTTTTCACATATTATTTCGTCATTCCAACGTTTTAAAATCTCGTAAAAGGTTCTTTCTTTTACTAAATAATCGTTATTTTACATTTGACTTGCGAAATATGCGCTTTTTCTGATATATTTTGATATGGGTACCACCGTCTCGGGAACCGTTTATTGGATAACCTGCCATAGGTCACCCCAAGTGGTTTGCTACGTTTGGTGACTTAAAATGAGTGCCCGGGTTCATGGGGTTAGGTTTGTCCAGGTCTTGGCGCAGGATGAGTCTGCCCACCTTCTGTGTGGCGGACCGGATCGGTAGAGACTGGTTGAAGGAGACCTTTTTAGCTGGACGTCTTGCACCGCAGTGAGAGGGACGGATTCATAAGTCCGTCACTCCTGGACACACTAACCCTCAAATTCCTGCCCACCACTCATACCTTTTTCCTTCCCATAACTTTCTTTCCCTAAAAGACCTTTCACACAGCAACCTCAAATCTGACATCGGCCCCAAGGAAATTCTGTGTGGAGTTAATGTTAAAAAATACAGATTATTTCTCTTGAGTGAATTATCACTAATTTCTGAATTGATTGAGAATGAAATGACGTACCTACTTGTGTGATAATTAAATGTTCTCTGATAAAATAATATTGATAAAGTCTAATTATTATAACTAACAGTTGATTTGTTTTGATTACTGGAGTGAGGCCGTATCGTATTTTAATTACTTCAAAAATCAATAAATATTACCATTATTATAAATTTTTGGTTCTTCGTAATAATTAACAATGTTCCCAGTAAAAATGACCCCCATTTAAATGTTGCCGGTCAAAATGTTCCCAGTATTTTTGTTCCTATCTAAAATGTTCCTAATTTAAGCTAACTTTGTAATAAATTTATTTATCTTTATTGTGTTATATATCTATAGAGTTCTTTCCACCATGCGACTATTAACTTCAAATATTTTGGCAAGGATCATTTTGACCGGGGACATTTTGGTAGAGAACATTGTAGCGAGAGACATTTTTACTGGGAATATTTTAATCGGGAACGTTATTACCGGTCAAGTAAACATATACTGTATTTAGATTATGTACTGGGAACATTTTGATAGGGAACATTATTACCGGTCAAATAAACATATAGGTACTGTAATTAGATTATATATGATGAAAGCAAATGTTATTCTCGGTGTTCTTGATAATATACGAATGTACCCTTGGTGTATTTTGACAGCTTTTAATATAATGACTGCTCTCTTGTTTGTGCAAGGTAAGTCTCAAATTGTATGAAAACTTTGCCTTTTGTCTGCAGAGCTATCTCGTGTCTGCATAAATGAGAAATCTGATCCTGACTCCCATTAAGCAATCATCTCGTACTGCCTGTCTGGAGTACATTTTAAATATCAAATTATTCGTTAAAAACTCAAAAGTCAACTTTAACTTACGTTTTTAACATTTATTAACTTACCAAACGTGTTATTAACAAGGGATGAAAGATTTCACAAAGCGGTAAGATCTTTCTGTGGTATGAACTTCTACATTGTCGTCATAATCTCATCTCGTCTTCTTCAGAGACCCAGGACTCTGTGCACTGCGCTATTTCGGCCACCTCTGTCTCCGTTTCTTCTAGAAACTTTTTACCTGGGACCACCTACTGAACGTCTGTGCTTAATAAATATTCAGTTAATTATATCATTGAAGACGAAAATAACAATATTAATCTAAACGGAAATATGAATGAGAACATAGAAAAAATAATGGTCGCAACTGAGACTCGAACCCAGAACCTTTCATCTAACCGGGACGTGTACGTTTATCAATTCCGCCATTGCCACCTTCTGTCAAACCGTCATCTTTGTCAATCTCATATTTCAAATTTTAGAATTAACAACATTATCTTCAACTATTTTTTTCCATATTATAGGCAACTACCCTTTGGAAACAAAATAAGAATTGGTTTGAAAGCTAGATAGTGTCTCGGATAAATACTTATATCTGATTTTATATATATGGAACTAATAAGTTAACTATTATTTACCACATGCGATAAAACGAAAAGTGATCTTAATGAAAAGAACGCTTTTCTGGCGGTTAGGTGTTTTTTTTCTGTTGACCCAAGTTCTGCTTAATTAAAACGTCTGTACTCTGAGGGTTTGTGGCTTTTCTTACAAACTTTTGTTCCTCCATTATTGGAGATTGTTGGTTCTGATACTTGAACTTAAAAGTAGATAGTTTTTTGCAACTTTTTTTGGCTATAAAATATTCTTTTAAACCTTTTTTAGGTCTAATAATTAAACCTTTTTATTATATTGCAAGTTGTAGCTATTTCACCAGATCTAAGCGAAATTTCTACATCTCATCTAGGAATAATATGTATCTTAGGTATTGAGCTTCAAGAAATTAAGCATTCTTAAAAATTGTATCACGTAAAAAAGATGTACAAATTTCATTTGGGCAGACCTTATCTTTTTAATTACTTTGAGTTCGATGTTCGTTCGTTTTAGTAGCAATTCAATGATTCGATACCGTCATGTTTATGGCTCTATATTACTATAAACCTTGCGAATTCTATCATTGCGTTTAATCGTATAGATTGGTGTTATATGGCAAGGATCATACCATTATTTAATACCTTATTTAGATGCAGACTACAAAGGCTATAGCGGCAGGTGATTGCATTAATAAAATAGATTAAAATCACACGAAACTGCAACCAAATGCGGGTAGCGCGATTGTATTTTTGATTAATTTTGTACGCTTTTGTTTGTTTATAATTGAATTTTTTCCATTATTTTGTCAGAATATTTGACCAGAAAGTGTTTTCAATCTATTACATGAAATAAAATGACACATTCTTCTTTCCCACCTTATAAATGTTTGATATTTTTTTATCGATGACTAACATTATTATACATGTTCCCGGCATTACTCGGACTTTTGTGAATTTTTTTTTTTGGAAGAGTTTTGTGAATTCGTCTTTTCGAATATTCGAATAGTCTTCTCACAAGCATTTCTGATCAGAATATCAAAAATTTGTTTGTCTGTAAAGTCAGTTTACGGACGATAATTTTACGCGATAACGCCACGAGCCGAACGCTTAAGCCAAACGCTTAGGCCGATCGTGCCACTCTATCGCTTGTTCCGCGCTCTCGCTGAACGCTTAGGCCGAAGGCTTATTCCGTGCCCTCTCTTGTACGCCCGGCTCAGGTGGAACGTGACATAGTGACAGCATGACAGCGTGACATCGTGACAGCGTTACAATGCGTCATGCTTTTTTGTGAATGCGGCCGGCTCGATTTATAATCGATTTATAAGACGTTATCATGTCAATAAAAATATGTTTGGCTTCGTAAATTGATAATTCGGCCTTGCGTGCGCCGGTAATCAGACCACTCGAACTTTATCATCAAAACAACACTATGTGCAGTGAATATCGTATTGCCATAACAATATTGAAACATCAGATATATTGTTCACAGTTCCAAAAACAGAGTTGACGATGGTGACCGGACAACTCAGAATGAAACCAACTCAGAACCATCCCAGAAAAGTCATTAAAAGCGATGAAAAAAATTTGGTTGTCTGTAAAGTCGGTTTACGGACGATAATATTACGCGATAACGTCACGAGCCGAACGATTAAGCCGAACGCTTAGGCCGAACGCTTGTTCGGCCTTATCGCTTATTCCGCGCTCTCGCTGAATACTTAGGCCGAACGCTTGTTCCGCGCCCTCGCTTGTACGCCCGGCTCAAGCGGAACGTGACATCGTGACAGCGTGACAGCGTGGCAGCGTGACAACGAGTTTTTTCGTGAATGCGGCCGGCGTTCATCGATTTATAAGACGTTATCACGTCAAAATGTGTTACGTTAGGTTAGGGTTATGGGCTATTTTAAAATTATTGACGTGATAACGTCATATAAATCGATGAACGCCGGCAGCACTCACGAAAAAGTATGACGCATTGTCACGTTGTCACGTTCCGCCCGAGCCGAGCGTGCAAGTGAGATTGCGGAACAAGCGATAGAGAGGCATGATCGGCCTAAGCGTTCGGCGAGAGCGCGGAACAAGCGATAGAGAGGCACGATCGGCCTAAACGTTCGGCTTGTGACTGTAAAATTCCATGTAAAAGTTTTTTTACGTTACAGACAACCAATTTTTTTTTGTTTTTTCATAATTTTTAATGACTTTAAAAAGGTGTTGAGTTGAGTTTGTTCTCAGTTGGCATGGCACCGCTCACGATATAGGCTTTGTCTCTTAACATTAAGGCGATTATCTTTTTAAAAAAGGAAAAAACGCTAAAATATTTAATATATATTTTTTAATGCCAATTTTTCAAGATACAAGTATATCAATTAAAAATCTGTCAAAATCACTTGTTTTTTTCTTGCAATTTCCAATTTTAATTAACATTTATTCAAAAATCGCGTGGAAAAATAATCTCACACTCATTTTTTGTTGCGTCACGTTGCCGCGTAAAAATTTGCGTGGATTTTTAAATAATTAATCATTGTCTTCTCGTTAGTGTGGCGCCATGGGCTATTGTTTCGAATAAATGAAAACCAAATTATTTTCTCACCAACATTAGGCAGTTAGATTGAAATAATGATTTTTTATCGCAACCTCTGGATTTTTGTCCTCTGATTTTAAGAAATTGTCTAACTGTACACTATTTCTTTATTGAATAATCTCTTTTCTCTTTATACATGGTTCTAAGAGACGTAACTGAGTTACTTTAGACAGTTAGACTGAAATAATGTTTTTTTATAGCAACCTCTGGACTTTTTTCTTCTGATTTTAAGAAATTGTCTAACTGTACACTATTTCTTTATTGAATAATCTCTTTTCTCTTTATACATTGTTCTAAGAGACGTAACTGAGTTACTTTAGACAGTTAGACTGAAATAATGTTTTTTTATAGCAACCTCTGGACTTTTTTCCTCTGATTTTAAGAAATTGTCTAACTGTACACTATTTCTTTATTGAATAATCTCTTTTCTCTTTATGCATGGTGCTAAGAGACGTATCTGAGTTACTTTAGACAGATAGACTGAAATAATGTTTTCTTAAAGCGACCTCTGGACTTTTGTCGTCTGATTTTAAGAAATTATCTAACTGTACACGATTTCTTTATAGAATAATCTCTTTTCTCCTATATACAGGGCGTTAAGAGACGTATCTGAGTTACTTTAAACGGCGAACACATTTAGTTATAAAAGATCAAACTTTAAAAGATTAATTGTTTTCTTTATTGAAAAATCTCTTTTTTCTTTATATAGGCTATTAAGAGACGTTTCTGAGTTGCTTCAACCAGTGATCCCTGAGGTTATTTGTAGTTGAATGTATTTTAAATTTAATTTACAATAACTTTGTTTGTAACCACGATTTATTTAATTTTTCTACTACCGACCGGTTTCGCTTAAAACAAGCATCTTCAGGGATAAAAATTAAACTTAAATTAAACCAGTTTAATTTTTATACCCTTAAGATGCTTGTGTTAAGCGAAACCGGTCGGTAGTAGAAAAATTAAATAAATCGTGGTTACAAACAAAGTTATTGTGTTATTTCAATTTACAATATGTCAAACCACAAAGTTACTGCTTTTTACCAAAAAAATAAAATGTATTTTAATTTTTGTTTTACGTTGTGTTTTTTTTTAACTGAAAACTGGAGTGGTACTGATAGTTGGAATAGGGGTGGGGTGGTTGGGCAGTTACTCGTCAGAGTGGCCAGGGACAATATTTTTGTGAAAATAATATTTTCGTTTTGAATATTTATGTATCTACAAAAAAAAAACATTTAAAAATGTCGCGAAAGAAGTCCAAAATTTAGTTTACATTTTTGTCAAATAATGTCAGGAATCACTGGTTAATGTAACACACCTACTGAAGTATAAGTAAAAACAAGAATCTGTTATTGTTGTTTAGAATGTAGGCTTACCATGAAATAAATTTATCTTTACCACGATGAATGGATCCTTTCTTTTTATATCATTTAGTGTTGATTTCATCCTTTATTATACTATTGAAATTTGAAACGTATCTCTATTTAGCACAGGTTTCGTCGTTCCCTATCAATATGTAATTAATCAATCTTTTGTAAAGAAAGGCTTTCCTTTGGATGGGTTTAATTTTGCCAATACATGATGCTAAATAATGAGGTGAGCTAAATAGGTTAAAGCCACTATTCAGGAGGCCCTGAGGAAAATAATTTCTCTCACGGCCTATGCCATCTTAGGGGATACTGTTCATCTTAGGATCTTTTTAAGGAAAGGAAAAAGATTAAGATCTGGGAATGAAAAGTCAGTGTGACAGAGTGTCCTGAAGTGACGGACGCATGATTCCATCGTTCAACTGCGGTGCAAGGCGATGGGTCAAGAGAGACCGGCTGGAAAGGTCAAAAGTCCCTCAACCAATTGCTCTCCATCCAGCTCACCACATAGAAGGTGGGCAGATGTATCCGCCGCCAAGGTCTAGACAAATCTCACCCCATGAACCCGAGCACCCTTTGCTATTATGGCTTTCGCCAAACTTAGCGAACCACTTGGGTTGAACTAAAGCAAAGGTGTTGGTTATCAAATAAATGGTTGCCGGGTCGGCGGTACCCAAATCCGCCTCCCAAATTGTTTCTAATTCTGATTCCAGCAACAAAAATCAAATGTATTCTGTTTTTTTCCAATCCTGTGTTGTACAACAAATTCATTGTACACAGCTGAAAGCTATTGAAACACTTTGAATCGGTTATTTTTCAGAAAATAACTTCTTGGGTTTGTCAACATCATCCATCTAGTCATCCAATTTGTAAAAACTGATTTCCGACATCAAAAAACTGTTGATCATGTTAGTATGTAGAAAATATAACGTATGTAAAAAATTTCCACTGGTTTCCGGAATCTTTTAATTTTGATTAAGTGGTTTTCGCAAATCCACAAATGGACCAATATTTTCTCCATTGTTTGCTTTAACCGACTTAAAATAAAGCTTTTCCATGTTAATCTAATATTTGATTTTCTCTTATTGCAGCTGATGAATGGGCGGGCTCGCTCCATCATCCAAATGAAAAGATAATCATCGCCTGTCAATCCTTCCTAATTCAAACGGAAATCGGCGGGAAACCCGACCGACACAAAATGGCGGGCATCGTCCTGTGCGCGCGCAAGATGGCGACGGCCCTCTGGCTGGCTGCGGTTGTTGCGGCGCTTGTATCTCCATTTCCGGTATCCTCCGAGGATAATGGCGGCTTCCGGTGTCCGGAGAGGTCCAACTGTTCCTGCCTTACTTCCGGCGTGGGCTACTACGAGATGGTGTGCCCGATGACAGGTCAGTGGGATATGAAGTTTTATGTTCCTTATCTAGTGACCCACGGAAAGAGAAAATTTCACGGTAAAATAATTTATTTTCAAAAGAGAATTTCGTAAAATTTTACCTAAAAATAAACCTTTTCATATTTAAAATTTCACGTAATAGGCAAGCATGCAATCGATCCTTGTCAAATTTTATGAATAAATTAACATTTTTGTTTTTCAGGCTACGCTATTGAATTTATTTAGAATTTTTTACCGTTTTAAAATGACTGCTTTCCATTTATTGATAATAATTTTCTAAGGGTTTTAATGAATTAATGTTTTCAATCATCTGAAAGGTATGTGAGACAAAAAACTTTATCGTTACTTATTCAGAAATTTTCATATTCACCTGACACATTTTTTTAAATTCTAATGAATTAAACTTTGGGTTGAGATGGATTGTTTCAAAAAAATTGAACAATTCATTAAATATTTTGTGTTAATTTTCTCATTCTGCGAAAGTTCTATTCAAGTTCGATGATTATTTCAAGCAACTGGCCTATAATGATATAACAGAACTTGAATAGAACTTACGGAGAACGTGAAAATTGACTTTAATTTTTTAAAACAATCCGTCCCAAGAATTTTTTGTGGCAAGTGAGAATTAAATTCTATCTTAATTTTTTAAAGTGGATAATTTTTATTTTAAATCCGGTGCTCTTTTGGACACCTGAGCAAAACACGGACGATTTTATACATGTCAAAAAAGCTCGTTAAGGCGCCGGAACCTTGCTCGAAAGAAGAAGATGGAGAGATATGTAATTACGAATGTTGGAGAGAGCGCGCTAATAGTTAAAACGATGAAATTGAAGCGAAAATTGTGAAAATGTTTAATTAAACACTACTCGTTTATAATAGAGCAAAAATATCGTGGGGGTTGTCTAAAACAACATCCAAAGAAACATTTTTTTATACATATAACTTGTTAAATAATAGAGACAGACGTGAAAATATAAATTTTCGGAGCACACTTTGCGATTTTTTCTATCGGGGGAATTTTATATAATTTGCGTTTCGGCGTAAGGTATGTATAGATATTATCTTCAAAAACAACACATATTTTTTTAAAAGCTTAAAAACTTCAAATGTTCAAGGGTAATGCAAGAAATTGGTAGAAATTCGGGTAGCGGCAACTAGGCTAGAGGTTTACGATAAGTTTTCTTTATTCCAAATCATCTAAGAATCTACTGCATTCAGCAAATTCTCTCAATGCTAAGTTAACTGAGTGCCTCTTTATGCTTATTATTATACGAACTCCTGTTTTAGAAAATATGCTATTTTTAGAATATCCGATATAATATCGTGCCCGAGTTTGTCGCAGTAATCTATTTGAGTTCACCCAGTCCCAGTCCTCAGTCCCTTTAGTTTGTCTTGTACCAGGCACCATAATCCCATTAAAGTCTGCCATCAATTAGTGACTCATAATTCACTAAAGTTTTTAGTGACTTTATGCAAATGGACAAAAAAGGCATCCGACATTTACAACGTTAAGCGATCATTAGTTTTAAAAGTTTGGACGTGAAGTTTTTTTTCAGCAATGGCTTTTAAGTTTGAGTATTTTATTTTTCGTCTATTTTCAATATAGTTGATGTTAGTTAAAGCCGGCATTCCATTGGTGTGGAATATAAGGTAGTGCCCCAAAGCTTTAATAAATTATGCTCGTGGAAAGTCGCACGAACTCTAATTTTCTGCATTCCCTATCGTTTATCAGTTGTTGTAGTTATCATAGTCTTTTCACAGTTATATTGAAAATTACTGTTATACTCAAAACTAACGAGTATGATGAAGGCCGGCGTAGTCCAGCGGTAAGGCTCTTGACTCGCATTCCGAAGGTCGCGGGATCGAATCCCGGCGTGGCAAATAAATTTTATTTGATTGATTTGTGTTCTTTCACAATTTATTCATCTAAAATAATATATAGTATATTTGCGGCACGTTCCAGAGTGGAAGATACTGTCAGTAATGGTACGCTTGAAATGGCTTTGGCACCGGGACGAGCAATGACATCATATGTAGCATACAGTCGCTTGATACAGCTGAGTAATACCGTCAATCTTTCCATATTCGGAAAGATACTTCAGATTCGCAAATTCATAGAACTTATACCTAGGGGGAGCAAGTCCCTACGCGTCCTGTCGACGGAAGTGGGGACATCCTGTGATGAATTCTTGAATTCAAAACCGAATTACAACGGTAGCTTTGTTTGAATTTCCACGTACACAGATGTTATTTGTGGCGCGGCGCGTATAGCGTGGCGTCAGACATGCACTCGAAGCTGGGAAATTCAACAACGCAGACGCAAGCCTAATAATACTTTTCGATCAAGGGATAATAATATATTATAATAATGAATTAAACTTTAACTATTTGTCATGAGAATGGTTCACGCGATAGCCGCGCGTTGTGTGGACAAAGCTATTGATGAAAGGGCCCAATTTCATTTTATTGCTTACTAAGATCTCACGTAGTACAATTTATATCAATGTTGCCAACATAAAACTTCCCGAATCAGTTTACCCCATCAAAAACTTTTGACATTTTTCGCTTTACTTTTTATCAGCCTCCATCTTAACTCGGCTATTTATGTCACTTGAAATTTACCATTTGAAGAGGAACAAATTACATTGATGACATTTAGGATCCTTAAATAAAATCCTCCCAGTAAATTGGACTAAGTTTTATTAGTGGAAGATCAATCTTCCTTTTACTATCCAATAAAATCTTCGGATGCTGCCGTCTGATTATCGTTGAGGGTAACTTTGGGGCGTCCAATCTCCCTAACGTTTAAACTTTAGTTTAAAAGCCATAAAATTCATTAAAGTAATAGGTTTGACATTTATGTTCTGCTTAATTCAAAAGCGTTGGGAAAATACGCCCAACGATATTAATTCGCACCCAAGGGAATAAATAATTTTAGTCGATCATAGAAAAGTTGGAGTTTTAGATATTTCAATTCAATTAATACTCTTTTTATACGCGAATCTCTACGGCGGGAATACATACTTGGGTCGGTTCCTCATTGTTGAGGATCGTGACCTCCATTGGAACGTCCATTTCAGACAAGACTCCTCCAAAGACACCGACGTGAACTTCCTATTGGCTTTTTTCTCTTTTTCCTGCCAAACACTTTGCTACTGACCGTGAGTTCTCCAGGTTTGGATTCCTTAGTTTGGCGAGTAACATATCCAAAGTATCTGAGAATATGTTTCAGGCAGACCGTTGATCGCCTATTGTGTGTGTGTTGTGCCTCTCTTCCAGAATGGATATATTAGTTCATGGAAACCTGGACATCCTGAAAATCCACATAGGAGGTCCTGAGGAAAATAATTTCCCTCAGGGCCTATGTCATCTAAGATTCTGTGTGAAGGGTCTTTTTGGGGAGAGGAAGGAATGAAAATAGGTCTTGACCCGTGTTTTAGAAAGAAGGAAACACAAAGTCTGGCAAATCGTTCCACAGCCGAGCTGTTGAACATAAGAACGAATCGAAGAGGCGACCCGTTCTCATGTGACAAATGAGAACGGGTCAACCGTGTACATATGTTGGGCACGCGTTTGGCGTGTTTCCCGACTATGCACCGATGCCTAAAGGATCAAAGACGCTAATCAGGTATAAAATACCGGTATTTCCATTGAAACACCGGTAAAACAAGGACAGCATTCCCACGATAATTGACATTTTTTATTCTGCGGCGTACTTACTAATAATTTTTTTTCCCTCTTTGAGAAACCTGCCATCATCATTAAAAGGGGAAAACAGATTTTTCTTGTCTCAGTCCTACGGACAATACATTCTGTGATTTGTGCTTAAATACTCGTTTAACGCAACCAGTTTTTTCAGTCCATTAGCAAAAAGGCCACATCACGGGGGGGGGGAGAAGATTATAACGATCTTTTGGCAGCGGTAAGGTTTATAGAGAAGCAATGTTCTGGATCCAGAATCCTGTCCCGTACATCAAAAAAGCTAAACTTGTGAATTAAGTAATTATTTTACTTGTAGGTGAAAGAGGCTTGACGAAGACCACCGAGATGGTCTTATTTACAAATATACGTGTGGTATATTTGTGTGTGGAAAAATGAACACTTGAGCCAACCGAAGCAATCTTCCGAACGAGCCTTCGATGCTTTGTGTGACTCTAAGTGACCAGCTCAGATATAGGGGCTTCATCGAAGCCAGAATTAAGTTAGCCTCTCAAAAATTGAGCCCACTGTAGAGGGCCCGCAGATACTCAACTGCTAACCCTGTACAAATCACAAGTGCGCCCCACAGTTGAATTTGGCAGCCACCTCTTGTCTGGGGCCCCAAAATAGCTGAAAACAAACCTTTCTGTGCAGAAAAGGGCGGTCCTTTTGATAGATTATCCTAAGTTATCAAACGGCTTGCAATTTTTAGAGCACAGGCGGAAAACTGCCCCCACATACTTTTTTAAATTTGTAATTTTTTCCCTAATATTTGGCGAATAACTGTTTTAAGGAGAACCTGAAAAAATAAATAATACCCTGCAGCGCTACGCCCCTAGAGCCACTATCGGAAACTTTCACAAAGGCAATTTTTTTAAATATTGGAATTCGCGTCTCTGGACTTGGACAAGCCATATCTCTTCACCTTGTTTTATTACTCGTATATCGTGCACGACATACATCCAATATCTAAATTTATTTTTACGTTAATTAATTGTTGTATGTAATATAATATTTATATTAAAATAAATGATCTTCTGAATACACCAACTCTGAGTATTAATCTTAAAAATTCCACAGAGGCCAAAATATTATTGACATAGCCCAACTAAAGTGCAAATGTGTAGACCATTTAGTGGCCTCAGTTCTTAATTGTCCAATCGACCATTTGAAAATTTTACAGCAGGAAAAGGTTTGCTTTAATTATTTCAAAGAAACATTATGACAGGTGTTAAGATTTATTTATTTAAGGAACATTAACAGTCTTAGTAATACAATAAACATAAGAGGATGATAAAAAAACAGACCAATTATTAATGTTCACAGATAGGTATTTAGAAACAAGACTAAGGATGGGTTGTTTCAAAAAATTTTATGGATTCATCAAATATTTGAAGTTGATTTTCACGTTCTGTGTAAGTTCTTTTCAAGTTCTGTTATTATATAGTTATAGGACAGTTGCTTCACAATACTGAAATAATCACAGAACTTGAATAGATCTTACACAAAACGTGAAAATTAACTTCAAATATTTGATGAATCCATCAAATTTTTTGAAACAACCCGTCCTAACTGAATATAAACTAGAATATTTAAAAAAATAATAAGAGTACAAATGTGAATTCAACAAATGGTAAACTAATACACAACATTAAAATAATAATTATTATAACTGAAATAGACTGCAAAATAGGGATTTGGGTTGGGAAGGGTAAGGGGAGGAGAGGGATAAGGGAAAGTTGCCACGCAAGCAATATACAAAATATTAGATACAATTAATTCATGTGTTATTCGCACCTAGAATGTTATACAGTGAAGTTCTATAGCGACAGTAATTAGCAGTAAATACGTCAGCACGTGTGTCTATATTTGCAAATTTGTTGTTATAGTAGTTACATGTCCTTTGTATAAATTCATTTTGATTATAAGATAAAGCTATTTTCGTAAAGGTAAAGGTCTCGTCAGTTTGAAAAGTTCTTAGTGATTAACTATCATTTTTTATACTTTAATTTTCATTTTAAAGTGGAGATTGAACAAAAATTAAAATGGTCGTTTGGACAATTAAGAACTAAGGCGACGATTTGGCTTCGAACACCGTTGTAATATTATATTATTCTGATTTGATATGTGTACCTGTTTACAAGTAGGGAAAGCATATTTTGACGTGGTTGGTACAAATTGGTACTTGATATCCCGCATAGAACCAGTTCTGTGCACAAAGTGCTGAACATTTCGGCGCCTTTTTAAAGCCAATGACAACCACCAAAAATTCCGCATTGTTGTCATAAAGTGCCGCTATTGGTCGGCGGCAAAAAGCTCCGGCGTCTAAATATGTCAAAAGCGTAAGGTGCGCATAACTATTTTTTATTATTTAGCTTTCAGCCATAGAGAATATTCTTTACCATCGATTCAGATTTATGGAATTGACACAAAGGATATTTTTAACGGAATACTTTCCGCCATCACTTTATTAATGAACTCTTGTGCATTTTTTATCTTTTCACTATTTTTTCTATTGCTTTGTCTGACTAAGTGACCAGCTCATATATGAGGGCTCTATCGAAGCCTGAGTAAAGTTAGCCTCCCAAAAAGTTAATGTAATAAAAAAAAATTTCAAATTTCTAAGTTCGATTTTAAATGTAAATGGTTGTTTGTTTCTTCAAGTCTCGTTTAATCTAATGGTTATAGTTTAAGATATTTTCTAGTTGTTGGAAAAGTCATTAATTTGCGAAATGTTTCACAAAAAATTACCCTCTGAAATATAAGTATCATCACTATTTTCATAAGTTTGTTGGAAAAGATCGAAGTTCTTATTATTAAAACTTAACATAAGATTAATGTGTTTTACCAAAATAATAAAATTAACAAATAAAGTTTTACTATATTATTTAATTACAGAACTAAATAATTTAATATCCAAGGATATTTTGATTGATTAAACACGCTTTTATCTCTATTCTCTATAAAATCTAAACGTCCCACGCCACATTAAGCTCGCAGTAGTAGCGTACAGCGTACAAGCCAACCAATGCTTTGAGTAAACTGTAAACTTGGAGCTAGTTTCATCCGAGTGCTAATACGTAACGGGTCTAATGTTGCATGTTCAAATCCCCCTTTCGCTAAATCGTCGGATCGGTCGGGAAATAGCATGCTCGTAGATTTAAGTGGATGCAGCGAAGGAAAATTCCCACTATTTTACTAAAGACTTACCTATACACACCCTAAAAGCTTCGTTTTAGCATCTCTCCGTAACTGCTGCTTGTAAAATGAAGCAAGGTTACGAGTTACGACGTTACTCTTAAGATTGAAGCACACCCAAGAAACTGCACAATACCTATATTATTATTATGAAAGCCAGCATCAGAAAGGTTTGAAGATAAAAAATTATTTTGGCTAAATTTTCCATTCTGGGTGTTAAGTATTCCGGCCTTACAAAATTGACTAAAGCTCTTTGGGAACGTCCTCATCGTTTGAGTGCCCCATACTTCTAAAACTGTTTTGACATCATTTTGTCATCAAATTTAGAAGGTGCTTTGACATAATTACTTAATTTTCGTCAATGGCTTCAATTTATTCACTCAATTTCGCATCGTCTTTCCGTTTTAATAAGTGCTCACAATTTTTTACGAATTCTTATTTCTGTTGGGAGAGGGCACCTGGAATGAGACAATCCAAAGTGCTCATAAAAGGACCAGACCCTAGACGAACCAGGAAACCACTCGATATGGACAGAAACTCGCTGAGGGAACTGGTAGGACTACTAACGGGACACTGCCATCTCAGGAGACACATGCAGATGTTGGGAGTGGAAAACACCAATAGATGCAGAAAATGTGAAGAGGACGAAGAGACTCCAATTCATCTATGATGCCAATGTCCTGCCCTGGTGGGAACTAGGCTCAGATACCTGGAGAAACATACAGTAGAACCAGAAGACATAGCCACATATCCGATGACAACCCTGGTGAACTTTATTAAAGGGACTGGGTTGTTATTAAAGGATTGAGGTAAAATGCGAGATAGCACATGGGCCTATGGCCTAAGTGCTCATGGGAACTACTTGTAAACCGTCCCCGCCTTTAAAAAAAATATATAAATATTTCTGTTAATTTTTTCTTACATTCCAATCTTCCTTTTTTTCTAAAGAAGTTTAAACCCAGCTCTGGACAAAATCTTTCCTCGAATTCCTCCAGTTTGTCGATTCTTGAAGGCTCTCACACATCCGAAACTGGCACATCACTGTAGATCGTCAACCATATGATATTGGATTTCAATGGTCCTGTTTTTTTTCGGAATTTGTGATTAAAGAAATTGTTTGTTTTAGCAATATCCTCTTTATTTGCTCAATCATGGCGAAACTGTAGGAAATAGAAGACATAGTATAGGTAATGATATAGCCAGCGATGACGTTCTGGCATGCTCAGATTGCTCAGGCAACACTTTAAAACGAAGCGAGTAAAGTTTTCTTATTCCAAAACTCAAATGTGAATGTGCGCCACGGTTTAGTCGCCCGATTTAAAGGCTGGCAGACACGCCATTTATTTTGTTTTGGAGTCGAAGTCATCAGACTTGTTTCCTGTGAAGGGTGGCTGGAATATTGCTGTTAAAACTTTATAATTATTTGTCTGAATGTTGAATCCCATTCTGAAATAAGGTATATTTAACTAGCTTTCTTGGCCGGCTTCTTCATTCGTATCTATTTCCCAGTTATTTTGCATCCTTCGCGCAGATTTAGAAAATTATTTTTTAATTTCTTTCAAACCAATTCCTGTATCCGATATAATTTTTTTCTAAGTGCCCTACTTATTATTTATACTAAATTTGTCTGGAGCAAATTACCTCTGGGAAAACGATTTTCTTTTATAAAATATTTGAATTTGCGACCGAACTTTTCGTATAAATTTTATATCGCGAGAGTAATTACTGATTTTTTAGTGAGACAGACAAAATATACAAACTGAAAAAAAGAGTTTAAAATAGAAATAATTTTAAAAAATCTAATTGTAACCTTTGAATTTGGTCTAATTTGTAGTTTTAAAAATATATGCTTAGACGTCTGAGCAATTGAGCATCTTTCAAAATTGCGCTATTTACTTTTTAAACCATATTGGTTGCTTTTTTGTTATTTATTTTTGGGGTGTTATGCCGTGTTGCGCTACCTCCTCCTGTTGGCTCATCTGCCCTGATGATGGACACTGTAACGCTGTCCGAAACGTTGGCTAAAGAAGGAGGTAGCGCAACACGGCATAACACCCCAAAAATAAATAACAAAAATAATTTTGGCCGTGAAAACGTAAAATCATACCTCATATTGGTTGCTATGATCAATTTAAATAATAACATTTGTTTGCCATTCTCTTACCACGAGTTTCTCGGCAACAGCCTATTTATTTATCACGGAATTATTTTGTGTTTGTACTATTTTATTGAAACTTGTGTTTACGATTCGGAAAATAAACCCTTAAATACTCATAATTACTATCGGCCACAAAGTTATGTGTTGGGACCAAAATGGGACAAAATAATACCCTTGATACGATAAAATTACAATAAACCCGGCCAATCGAAGTCACTCCAAATTTGATACAAATTATTGGCTTCTTGGGGTAGTATGCTGCTAATTTATATTTTAACTTTCGTAATCTGACGGTAGAGATCAATAAATTTAATTAAATGCATGACTTTTATGAACGTCTCGCAAAACAAATAATATTGAACTCCATAAAAATAAATTAACCTGCTTCCATAAATATCACAAAAATAAAAGTACAGTAGTAGCCGACCCGTTAAGATCGCTAACCACGAACTTTCGTAAAGCTTCGTGTGAAAAAATGCACAGATACATAAAAATTAATGCTGGCTTGTTGATCTCTCAGAAGACAAAAACATATCTAACTGAATTTAGACGCTGTAAATTTTGAAGGCCACTCAACCTACATATTATTATAACATATTCTTCTACTCCTCAACACACAATTCCTTAGTAAAAGTTTAAACTATAAAATACAAAGTAAATATAATAGTTAAAAGTAAAATGTACAGACTATTAGATATCTTTAAAAAAAATAATAGAAAGTACAAAAGTTATAAACATAAAAAAGTAAACAAGTAAAGAATAAGAAATGCTCTTAGGAGCCAAAAATTAAAGATAAAATAAAATTTTTAAAATATGAAAGTTTATAATGTAAAAGGATTATGACAACGCGATATAAGTTTTAAAGTACCTATGATATTTTAATTTTTATATCACAATTATATCCAAGTATTGGACTTTAGGGGGGCGACTTTTCAAGACTTTTAAAAAAATCATTTTGTTTTTTTAATTGATCATGTAATCAATATCTTTTTCAACCCTACGCAAATGAAATAGTTCTTTTGTATTGATCTATTGAATACTAAATATTTGAAGTATTATATTGTAACTCTGAAATGTACTGTATTAGAATGTGATGAGATTCTCATTAAAAGTATTTGTTTGATGGGCTTCAGATTGGGAAGATCCTGTAGGTGCTGGACCCTTCTCGGGAGAGCTGCCGGTGATGTTGCCGGTATAGTTACTGGAGGAGCCTTGCGCACTCCCTGCTTCCTTGTAGGTCTCAATGATGATTTGGTTATACAGACTTAGCAATTCCATTTGTTTCTCAGCGTACTCTTCTTCTTCAAGTGGGGGGTTGCCGTCCAACCAATTCGTGATCTCCTTGCACTTGTCTTTGAGTGCAGTTTTTAAAATATCTGGTACCTTGCATTTTTCACTCTCTATTCTGGAAAGCAAACTCAAACTGTATAAATTCAGTTTATTCTTTGCTTCGATAGATCTGTCCTGGTATTCTTTATCATTAAAGTAAGAGTGCACTTCATTGGTCATACGTTCCAAATCTTGTTTTGTGAAACGAAAATTTAAATTTGTCATGTTTACTATATTTTTGATTCCTTTATCGAAAGCTGAAACGCGGAGGATATTAAAAGCATCGATGTCGAAGGTATATTTGACTTTGTGTTCAGAACGAATTCCCGTTAGACGGAGTTCGCCCACGAGAGTATTTTTCTTTACCGTGACACTTTCACCTTCAAACACCCTCACAAGAGCTCCCTTTATGGGCTTTTTAACAAATTTGGTATTGCCAGTCACGATCCGTTTGACAGGGATAGCGGTGTTTCGCATTATTGCGGTGGCCATTGTGCCTTTATGGGTTTCTAAACCCAGAGATAGGGAAGTGACTTCCAGAAGAAGTAGTTTCTTCAATTCTTTGGACATGTCTCCTTGAAGGTGAGCTGCATGCACTGCTGCACCATAAGCTACAGCCTCTTCAGGATGCAAGGATTTATTCAGATTTTTGCCATTGAAATAGTCTTGGAGAAGCTTCTGGATTTGAGGAATACGGGTGGAGCCTCCGACGAGGACAATATCGTGCACTTGGTCTTTGTTCATATTGGCATCACTCAATGCCTTCTTTACAGGTTCCATTGTGGATCTAAAGAGATCGGAATTTAATTCCTCGAAACCTGCTCGCGTTATAGAATCATGAAAATCGATGCCCTCGAACAAGGAATCTATTTCGATACTAGCGCTGTTATGAGATGAAAGAGTCCTCTTTGCTCTTTCGCAAGATGCCCTCAAACGCATTAGTGCTTTTTTGTTTGTTGTGAGATTTCTGTGGTGTTTTCTCTCAAACTCTTGCGCGAAATGATTCACTAATCTGTTATCAAAATCCTCACCACCCAAGTTTGAACAACCAGCTGTTGATATGACTTGTAAAATGGAATCATCAATGGTGACAATTGATACATCAACAGTTCCACCGCCTAAATCGAATATGAGGACATTGCTCACGCCTTCGTTCTTCTTGCCTAGACTGTACGCAATGGCAGCGGCACTAGGTTCATTAATAGGCCATAGCCTACTGAATCCTGATGTAGTACCCGCAACCATCGTGGCCTGCCTCTGGGAATTGTTGAAACTGGCAGGCATACTAATAGCGGCATTGTTGACAGTCATTCCTAAGTATGCTTCCGCAATCTTCTTCATTTGTGTTAGGACCATGGAACTCACTTGTTCGGGAAAAAAAGACTTATACTCGCCACGGTATTTAACTTTAATTTTAAGTTTAGCGTTATCATTCACAACTTCAAATGGCCAATGGTTAATATCTTCTCGAAAGGTTTGGTCTTCCAAATTGCGTCCCATTAGTCGTTTAGCACCTGCAAAATAAAACTAATTTTACAAAAGATTTATCTGACTTTTGTGCATGAAAGGAAATATCTTAGGTGTACAAAATTAAACGTCTGCGAATTTGAACTTGTAAGGCGTAAATGATAGGTTTATCACCAGAAAAACTTACCAAACATTGTGTTATTGGGGTTCTTTGAGAGCTGACTCATCGCAGCGTCTCCTATAAGGAACCCTTGAGAGTCTGAGAAAGCCACGCAGGATGGTGTGATACGGTTGCCTTGTTCATTGGGAATAATCTGAACCACTCCGTGTCTGAAGACAGCAACACAAGATTTGGTGGTACCCAAATCAATTCCAATAGCTGCTTCCGATGTAGGTATTGATGGCACTGATGCTTGATGTGGCATTCGTTGCATTGTCGGTATTAGGGAATTGTAGTTGTTTGTACGTTAGTACGAGTATTTTTTGGACTTGTATGGATTTGTGTGGCGGCGTGGCGTTCTTTAACACTGTTAGTTATGTTCGTCCCATCTAAAAATAGTTTTTTCATTAGTTTTAGTCGGTATTATTGAAATCAAGGTTTGTGAAAATTGTTTATTGGATCCCTTAGTGGAGGGAAAAATTGAATTTTTCAGCGATAATGATAAGACTTGGCATGGTTTGAATAAAACTATTTTAATGTCGCAATTTTTATGAGTAAAAAAATTCAAATTCATTAAATGTTATGGGGGTACAGTAAATGTTTTTGTCAATTCATAAATCATCTTTTTTTAATATATGAATACCTCACAAGAGTCCCAGCTGATCCCGTCTGGAGCCAGTGAGACTATGGCATCCCCAAATGGGGTATGTTGTGAGTCTGAAGGTGGTGGGGAGGGGAAGGAGATAGGGATAAAGGAATGTGGGGAAGTACCTGGCTGTTCAGATCTGGTCACCAAACACGGCTAACGCCGTTTCAAGCAACGCAAGTTTCAATTCTGAATGGTGATCTTACAGCCATGCGATTCTGTATCTTTTGTGGAATCGATTTCATACGTGATCTCCTGCCAAATATGTGTGATTGTCTATGGCTTGAAATTGCTTTTTTTACGGACTGATAATTATTGGTTTATTTATGGATACTGATATGTCAGCGGAGTGGTTGATTTATGATGTCAGCTATCGTATTTCACCGAGTTACCTTAAATAGGTTCTTAATTTAGGCAAAGTAAGCGATTCATGAGTATTTAGATTGAAACGAAACTTTGCCAATGTCAAGTCCATGGTATACAACTTTGAACGTACATTAAATGAATGATTAATTATGCAATTCTTGTTTTAAACTAGTTGAAATACTTCAGCTGACATATCAGTTTATAAATAAATCAATTGCAAGCCATAGACAATCACACAAATTTGACAGGAGATTACGTGTGGAATCGATTCCGTATCCACAAAAGATACAGGATCACTCTTCAAGGCGATACTGGGAGTATCTTCCACTCTTGAACGTGCCGCAAATATACTGTACATTATTTTAAATGAATTAATTGTGAAATAGCACAAATTATTCAAATAAAATTTATTTGCCCACGCCGGGATTCGATCCCACGACCTTCGGATTGCGAGTCAAGAGCTTTACCCTTAGACCAGGCCGGCCGTCAAATCACTGTTATCATAATGTAATATGCACATGATGCATACGCACAGTGCTTATAGTGCACAGTGCTTATTGATTTCTGAAAATCACGAATGATGTAGGTGCCACGCTCAAAGATAAAAGCGCGAGCAGATATCTGTTGAACCGCGAGCGCTTATGTGTTGCACCGTCATACGACACTATCAAATATTTCTTCGTATGGAAACGCAATGAAATGCCATATTTTTGTTCTGAATCTATCAACTTGACAGCTGTCATCCGCCCGTTTAGGCTCCGTAATTAAAATGCCCCCTCTCCTGTTTACGGCGGAGAGGGGTCGCATAACTTTTCGCATATCGCCTCAGGAGAAGTTACGGCGTAAGATCTGTATTGTCTACGGTTTATCTGCGCATCATCTGCTATGTGTGGTGGGTCTGTACGGGATTGAATGAAGAGCAATATTGGGATTGCGATGATATTTTATCTTTTCTAGCTGTGTGTGGCACCCGTCTAATGTTAAAAATAAATCGCCCTAAAGAGTTTGAGATTCCATGCTATATAGCTTATGTACATATGGTATTCTATTGGAAAAAATGTGTCGTAAGAAGCAATATTACATACATTTAATGAAGCTACAATTTTGTCAGCATTATTTCTTTTAAAAAACTCACTTAAAATTAGCTGGCCAAAAAACTTTAAACTTTTAAAAAACTCACTTAAAATTAGTCGGCTTTTAAAAGACTCACTTAAAATTAGCTTAATTAAAATTAATGTAATGATAGCGTACCTACCTACGAAAATGTGTCGTTTTTATGAAGATTTAATTTGAAATTTCTGAATTTCTCGGCGTGTTAAGATTCCTTCAGATCGGACACTTTACACACAGAACAACAATAGATTCCTTAATATCGGACACTTAACGGTCTAACAACAATAGATTCCTTAAGATCGGACACTACGGTCTTAACCCACAGAACAACAATAACTGTTTTCTCTCTTTCGATAGTTATCTTCAAATCAGTAGACAATTAATATTTGATTAGATAAAATGAACATATCTATCTGATTGTACATTCGTACATAATAATTAGATAAGATAATTCAACAGGGCCGGATCCGCGGGGGGGGCAAACCGGGGAGCCGGCCCCGGGCGGCAGTTTAAGGGGGCGCCAAAATCGTAATTTAAATGTTTGATTGAAAATAAAAACTTGATTCTCAAATGCCTGGCATCTAGTATACGTTGTTGATGATTCATTTAAAATTATAACTTTTTTTTTTCATCATTGTTACCAACTTACAAATATTGGTACTATCTTACAATAGTTGCTATTCTTATTATTTTGTTCACAGATTTTCTTAATTTTATTGTTTCATTGGAAATAAGGTTTGTTTCATAGCTTGTAATATATTTTACTTATTATTTACCTACCATCAAATATTTTCAATGTACCTCTTAAGTTAAGTTATTTGCAAATATATCATATTTAAACATATTTTTTCATTGTTGCAATATTGTAATATTCAAATATCCAAGCTCACTTGAGCTTTTTTTTCATGTTGTTGCTGTACCTTATCTTTGTTATTATGTAAAAGCCGAATGGCGTCAATTTTATGAATAAATAAATAATTTAAACAAAACAAGTACGCTGGTCGAATAAAATTTTGGTATCTACTTTATCGCTTTTCTGTTTGATACTATCAGTTTCAGTTTCGAAAATTAAAAGTTCATTCATTACTCAGGAATACACCAAATCGCGTACCCACGCACCGAAATTAGTAGTAAGCTGGTGATACTGTGTGTATATTGGCATGGCTTTGGTTTTAGAATAACTCTACTAATAATTCATGGGCACGGTCGGGTACCTGTCGTGTAACATGTACCTAGTGGACTACCCAATACAACCCTAATAATTGAACTCTGCACTTAGCCGGGTAGGGTTGGTTACCCAACAGTAGTGATTGGCAGATATACATTGGCCATAATGGAAATACATGGAAGAACCCATTATCGACGTCAAGAGTTGCGGAACGAAAACCAGAGACGTTAATCACAAAACCCGTCGAACAATGGACATCCCATACGATACCCACATCATGCAGCCACCAATAAAAGCTTCATTTACTATTACTAATGGATTGGTCATTAGTTTATACGTTCTGCCGCACTCTATTGTTTAAGTGTTACATAAAGTTGATTTTTATTCTTACTGTGAGTGTTAGTTTATTTGTTTTTCTTAGTGGGTCGTTTACCGAACCGAATTACATTTGGAGTGATGCGAAAATAACGCAAAGAGATGTGTGCGTAGACGTGGTTAATAAAATTTAGAAAATTAACAAATGGAAGCTTACCACAGCAAATGCTTTTACTCACTGTTACTTTCACTCACTCCCTGTCAAAAAATATATGATGTAAAGTTTCATGAGCTTGGTCATTCAAAGCAAATTAAATTGCCAACGAGGAAGAAATCTAGCACCTAGAAATCGCTCTTGTACCAGGCCGTCCAACTTTATAATAAAATCCCGAATGAAGTTTCCAAGATTAAAAATTTTATTCATTTTAAAAGGTAATTAAGAAAGTATGTCTACCTCAAATATTGATGTTTTGTTTGTGAGGGAATATACTAACATTTTAAAATATTTAAGTATTTATCTATCAAAAGGGGTAAATTTTTATTTATAATTCCAAAAATTCTTTCACACATGACGATGTGAGTTAATTTAAGATTATTAAAAATAAATAACATTTTAAATGTTAAAAGTCGGAATATCACACGAGGACAAATGAACGCTTCATTTAAAAGATGTGTGTTAATTAATTAAAAATGTTAAAAGTCGGAATATCACCCAAGGACATACGAATGCTTTATTTATTTAATTTAAAAGATGTGTGTTGATTAATTAAAAATGTCGTTAGGCGGAATATAACACGAGGAAGTACGAATGTTTAATTTAAAAGATGTGTATTAAGACAGAGCACTGAATATGGGGCAGAG
Organism: Glyphotaelius pellucidus; assembly: GCA_936435175.1. Classification (NCBI taxonomy): domain Eukaryota; kingdom Metazoa; phylum Arthropoda; class Insecta; order Trichoptera; family Limnephilidae; genus Glyphotaelius; species Glyphotaelius pellucidus. The sequence continues at coordinate 10,163,358 of OW386552.1, forward strand.
GAACCTGGTATTGCAGCCCCTGCCAATATCTACCAATCCAATTTAGGTAATCCAAGAGAAGAAGAGGAACCAAGTTCCTACTTACCTGACGATCTAGAATCGATTCTAAATAGAAGCACTATGGAACAATCTGTTGTGTGATCAACCCTTCTTTATATTTCCCTCGCCGGATTTTAAAAGCAGAACCTCTGACCCCAGAGCCCAGAGCCAACATCATCAAAATAAGTACTTTGCAATCTACAATTTCAACAAATGCTTTATTCTCTCGTTTATTTCATAAAAACATCTTTTGGTATACATTTACTACATCTTCCCATTTAGCCCGAGTAAGTGCCATGTTTACAATGATGAAAAAACTTTGACTACATCGTATTGTTATCTCGCAAATAGATATTCCCTAATCAGAAAATTACACAAGTTTCTTTACCGAAATGGCGCCATCAAATTCAGATTTCGGCAACAACGCAAAACTTTTTCGATACACCGACCGACCAAAGTTCTTACGCACATATTTGCGGGGAATATTTACTCGTTTATTCCGCCCGGAGCAATAATTTAGTACCTATATTTTGCACACAAATTTATTACGAAAGAAATATTATACATCTTTCCTAGGCATTTTAGAACTTCATTTAAATATACAATTATCGATTTTCCTGCTTTGAAAACCTGACACAAATATTAACATTATTCAGTAAAAAAATTGTTATCTCCAGAAGCATTAAAAACTCTCGAAGGGTTAGCTCTAGCATCAGGAAATTTGCACACATTTTCTATTTCAAAATTCATCAAAAAGTCATCGCAAATATTTTCAACCATTTACCGCCATTTCCATCTCGAGCCATAGAACTTTGAAATATCAGTTTTTCTGTCAATCAATAAGATTTAGCGTAGTGATTTTTATTCGATTTCCTTCGATTACCCTTTGAGAAAATGAGAATTAAAACTTATTTATATCAATAAAATGTTAAAATGCCAAAATATGTTGGTGACTTTCGTTCGAATTTTTCCTGACAAAGTAGACATTTATTTATTTATTTACGGACAAATAGTCCATTAACAATAATACGAATAAAAATAAAAAAGACATTACAATGAAATGAGAATACATATAAATGAAGATCATTGACAATATATAATATATAAAATTACATGAAAAAGATAACAACGAGTAGCTTGAAGATGGATTTAAAAGACTTTAAAAATTACACATTGCGTATCGACTGCCGACAGTCATTTTCAAACAAAGCAGGTGTGTCAGTAATACTGTTGATAATTTTGAATATGCAAATTAGATAAGAGTCCTTTCTAAGTTTTTCTAAAGAAGAAATGTTTAAAGTTTGTTCAATTTCATCATACGAGTACTCTACATTCTTGATTGATAAGTCTAAAAAAGACAAAGCTTATATTAGAAATTATGAAAGTGGGCTGGTTAAGTGACCTCCAATGTAATAGTTACATCATATATGGGGCCTCTTCCGCCCCTACGGTAACTTCAATAACACCTTGTCCCAAATAATATAAGTAACCCAGAAGTGTATGGGTAATGGCCCGAGGGCTTCAAGCGTTATTTATTTAGGCCTCGCTTCAAAGGGGTCGGATGTTGAGCAAATTGTATGTTCACCTTCTACGCATTGTGTGAGTAAGTTCACTGTTCACAGGTTCCGCGAGCTCATGCTAAACTTTTGATGTGATACTATGGTTCAAGCCGTTATTTTCACTGCGGTAATCACATACAAATTTCATTGAAACATCTTGTAAACCGTACTTTGTTTTATAGTACCCATTCATAAAATCCAAAAAAATATGTTCACGTGTTACGGGGGTGCCCATACAATTCGTTACGACGGCAGTAGCCGTCATTTTTATTTTACTGTGGTAATTATCTAAGATTTTATTTGGTGACGCAGGTGTAGACCGTACCTACTTTGTTTAGGTGACCGGACAACTCGAAATGAAATCAATCTCAAAAACTGGGCGTACTGTACGGGGCCCGCAGATACTTTAATAGTACACAATTACTAACCCTGTACAAATCGCAAGTGCGCCCCACGGTTGAATTTGGCAGCCACCTCTGGTATGGAGCTCCAAAATACTTAAAAAATATCCTCGACTCTATGCAGAAACGGGCGGTCCGTTTGATAGACTCTCCCACCTTAACGAATGGATTGCAATCTTTAGAGCACAGGCGTCGGGTGGGAATGCTATCCCTGTTATACCGGTATTTCAATGTAAGATGCTCTGAGAAAATAGCGTCATTGATGCCTTCGGCACCGGTGCATAGTCGGGAGACACGCCAAACACGCGCCCAACATATGTACACGGTTGACATTTGCCACATGAGAACGGGTCGTTTTTTCGACTCGTTTTTGAGTTCAACAGCCATGAAACGATTTGCCGGCCTCTGTGTTTCCTCCCTCCTGCAACATGGATCTCTTCAAGACCAATGTTCATTCCTTCTTCTCCTCAAAAAGACCCTCCACACAGCATCCCAGATGACATAGGCCCTGAGGGAAATTATTTCCCTTGTTACCTCAGGGCCTCCTGTGGAGTTAATATAAAAAAAAAGCCTCTGAGGGAAAATATTTTCCTCAGGGCCTCCTGTTTGAAGTAAAATAAAAATAAAATAATTCAACAGCTCCTTTGAAATTAAAAGGATGAAAAAAATTTATAAAAAATTGGTTAAATAGGTTTTGTTGGGTTAGTTTATGGGCTAATTTCTTCTTTTTTCATAGCTTTTAATGACTTTTCAAAGAGATGTTGAGTTGATTTGATTCTGAGTTGGCGTGGAATCCTTTGTTTAATATTATCTCGGAGCTTCATTATTGTATTGTTACTACATAAACCTTCACGGTTACCAAACCAAATCCCTCTTGTGTGAATGTACCCAACGGCCAATACCGGAATCATGTGAGTCCAAATACTACAGCACAACTACCTAGTGCAAATTTGTATTGAGTTGCGTGCCAAGCCCGAGCGCTCAAACGGTTAAGATTTAATAAGACAACAACAGAATAATATTTACTTTCAGGAACGCTCAAAGGCGAGGGTCTACGATATATTTACTAAAGACGTTTCGCTGATAGCTTCTTTGGGACCTCTCCCTCTTTCTTATAAACGACACGAGCAACTGAAATAGGGGTTGCAACCGAGCTCTCAGGACGTGTAGAATATTATTGATTTGGTATTCATAATATCATCACTAAGCTTTATACGAATGTTTATTTGTTTTGAAAATAGGCAAAATTAAAAACTGCCTTTCGTTCCCGTGTCGTATAAAACGTGATTTATGTATTAGCATTTCCCAAGTCCAAGCGAACTACAATATATTTTAAATTGAAATAACACAATTATTTTGTTTGTAACCACGATTTATTTAATTTTTTACTACCAACCGGTTTCGCTTTACTCAAGAATCTTCAGGATATAAAAATGAAACTGATCAAAAATATACATTGTGTGAGCTTTTATACATATAGAAAAGGACAAAACATAATATAAGGAAAGAGTGAGAGGGTAAAAATCTGATGTACAAAGTGATGGAGATGACGGATTCCTTATATTATGTTTTTTCCTTTTCTATATGTATATAAGCTCACACAATGTATATTTTTGATCAGTTTAATTTTTATACCCTGAAGATGCTTGAGTAAAGCGAAACCGGTCGGTATTAGAAAAATTAAATAAATCCTGGCTACAAACAAAATTATTGTTTTATTTCAATTTATAACATGTCAAACCACAAAGTTACTGCCTTCTACCAAAAAATACAATATATTTGTTTTTATAACTATTTCATTTCATTCCAATTGGTCAGAAAAATGCCGATATGTTTGCTTTGCATGCAAGCACTGAATTCGTAAACTGTACCATTGCCATATTATTACAAACATAAATGCGTCAATTTCAACATAATCACAGAAAAAGGTCAATTATTTCGATCGACCAGCGCTGTGCATTTGTATTATTTTCCTAAAAGTTGTATTATTAGGCGCGTAAAATTATTCTCCCTTATTCAGATGACCGCCCCGTTTCATGGAAAAGTGTTCCCGTTATCGTGCTTTATTCTACCCTAACCGTCGCGTTCCAGGCGGTTCGTGGTGGAAAGAAAATCGGTCTCGTGACAAAGCAAACGGACCATTAGGACAGAAACGCTAGTTATTTTAACCATTCGTACGATTTTTTAACGGGACTTGTAAACGGGCAGGCACGCCCTTTGTGGCACTGCCAATACAACTTTATCTGGGTTTCAAAATGACCGCCTTCCGTGCGGATAATGTCTTTCTTTAAGCCGTCATTATGTTGTGAATGGAGTATGTCGGCTGCCATTACGAGAAGTATAACACTAAGCGATTATATTACGATGGAAATTGAGTCTTTGAACATGTAGGGACTTGCGGTGCCAGGAGCAGATGCGCCCTTTATAGTTAGGGTAGTTTCAGGAAGCTTAACACTTTTCGTGCGAGGTCTACGAATTGCAAGCAAACGTGAAATTATGGCACCGTTCCTAAGACTACGTGTTTTGCACGAAAGTACAAGTAACATCTCTTTTGGCATTACGTAAAATTACGATATATTTTCGTACATATCCGTGGCTTTGAGGTCTTAGGTCGTTTACACACACGCGACCCGAACCTGCAGCGAATTAATTCGTGGCACGCGCTTACGTTATCAAATATATACGCAGCATTAACTTAGGTAACTGTGTTCAATTATTAAGTACTACCTTTTCCCGCAGCTTCGCTCGCATGGTATTAGGGGAAATTACTCTAGCGCTTGCACATCAATTATCCCCCCCCCTCCCTCCACCCCTCCCGCATTCCATACATTCATTCCCGGTACATTCAGTTTTCAAACAACTCGCGTGCCACCTAAATTTCATAATGTTAGAGCTCAAGTTCGGAATTTATGCGCATACAAACATTGCGGATATTTATTTTTATTTAAATATGTGGAAGTTTGTAAATATAATAAAAAATAACACCATTTATTTAAGTCTTTAAAATCGTTACGAATTATATTTTTAATGTAGGAACTCATCTGACATTTATTCCAAAACATAAGCTTGTCCAAAAAATACAAAACATATTCTAATATTTGAATTTTCTGGAGCAGCAGCAGACCAGTAGGCAGGGGGCTGAGTACCTACCAGCATAGAGCCCACAAATATATCAACATCGTTTCCATGACAACGATTTCTTTTTTGACTTTTGGAATAACTCGCTTTTGTAAAACGTACAAGAAATGTAATATATTCATACTTCTAATTTCATAACGCCAGAGCTTACCATCATTTGGCCTATAAGTCTTCGCATATAATTTAGCTTTCTATTTGTGAAAGAGTTTTTAAAATCTTTTTATTGTTTTATGCGTGAAAGCGTAACAAACAAACTCACGCAGTTTTGCGTTCATAATATTAGTATAGTTTATAAATAATATCAATTTTGGAAAATCTTTCTGCCACCATTATTTTGCAATAATTTATAATACTCGTATTACAATACTTTAAATAATTATTCGCTCTCATCTCCTTTTCTATATTCAAGCCACCACAAAACCAGAGTGTGTAAGAATCCATTTGTATGGAGTGACATCTTCAAGGCTACATAGTGTGATGGTCCCCCCCCGCTGCAAGGTTTTTTCACCCTTTCCTTTTCTCTCTTCGTCGTTGAGATCTCGGATCGGAAGGTTCAGCTACGCTGTTTTCCTGATCTCGTTTTCCCAACCCCTGTGATGCGAACACAGTAAAGCAAGGTTGTTCTGGGAAATCTTACAATAAACCCTTTACTTCACGTTGTGATTGATTTTTGTTTCGAAGCCTCCAGATTATTTGGAGTAGGAATTTAATGTATTTACTATTTCTCGTGGTAACTTTCGACTCTTTAAAAGGCGTGGAAGAATTTTTTCTGTTGTTTTCTCAAACGCATGAAGGATACGCCCTGTCTAACTGCCCTACACTATCGATGCCTATGGCCCTAACTGTATACTCCCTGTAGAGTCCCCGTTCCCCGCTATAGTGATCCCTTTTGCACCTAAATCAATTAAATTACAATACAAGTTCATTATTTACTTTAATTTAAATGTACGTACCTAGAGGTGCCTCTCTACGGCCGAGTAGGCTGCTCCCGCGACTCCCAATCTGAAATACCTATCCTATGCATAACTGTTAGAAATATTGTTATTGTTAGTAGCACCAATTTACGACAGAACTAGGGGATTTTAAGGAAGTGATAAAAGGAAAGGAAGGAGAAATTCTTTGCAAACTAGTATTGGCTCCTCCGCTAACCAAGTTGACCGAGTGGGCAGTTCTCCGGACACAACTATCCCGCCAATGCATGTCTGAGCTATACCCCGGTATCTGGCGGATCTCTTGGACGATCACCCTGACATACCCGGACTCACTCATGCCAGAGGAAGAACAGCAGGCTTTCAAACCGTTCCCAGTCAACTCCAATACGCATTACGCCTCCAGATTACTACTTTACTGGCTCTAAAAGGGGTATTTCCATTTCGTCCCTTGTCATGACTCTATCCGCGGGCAAGTGGCGCGAAGCTGTGAGGCAGACCGTCAAAGCCGACCGTCTTCGCCTTTCCACCTCCAATAGTTGACATAAGGCGCACTTTGTGGGCCTTACGTTTACTTTTGGGTTGACACAGATGAGAGAATGCAACAACGTTACAGAATTTTCCCGCAAGATACCTTGTTAACGGTCTCCTCCACTCAACCTTGCAGGCTTCCCGTGATGTCTAAAGTCAAACGCCTCCGTCAGCGAATCGTGCCCATGACATACAATTCGGCATCCCTGGTACATAACCTTTCGCGCCCGTTCGCTCGACACGATCCCGCGAAAGGGAATGACCTCCGACATAGCGCGTGACCCGCCCAGTCTGTGGCTGGTACCTCTCCCTCTTCGTAACTTGGTAATGTTGGAAAACCCTTACCATCTGACATACGTATTCCACTTACGTATAGTCTCAGTACCATCGTATACATTCCACAAACGTGAAAATTTAATTCACGCAATACAACAGGTAGAAATTTCGCAGATAAACAGGTTGATATAATGTTATACATGCATAGAATCGTGAATCTGGTTCTCACGCCCTCCTCCTGTCGAAGTCTGCGCCAAACTGTCAGCCAACGCCTGCAATTGGGTAAGTTGTACTGTCAAAATTTCATCAATTCGATTGGGGTTACCATCGTAGTCTTATTGCCTCTGCGTTCCTAGGTACTTGTAAGAACCATTTTTTGCTGCTGTTCCGTTCCTAGCATCCAGCTGTTAGGCGACGGTTCGGGTTTGAACCCGGGTGATAACGGTGAAGAGAAAAAAACCTGACCGACACGCACATTTATAGTGAACAATAGTTCAATAGGCTGCTTCATTCTTGCGGTCAGCACGTCCTGTAATTTAAACTATGGAGTTGTAATTCGACTTACCGAGAGTGATTGATAACTGTACCCTTTATCCTAGCGGGAATACACGCTCGTTGTGATTTTGGATCTGCACCTGTTATAACCTGTGGGAAAACAAAGAAACCCTTTCCACCTCCCTACGACCATTCCCCCCCCCCCTGTTATGTAATGTCCTGAAATCTATACTCTGTTCGATCATCTGTAGTTATCATCTTTTGTTATAGCTTCCGTCAAGCGGTATATTTATTATTAAAGCCCAAATTAATCTACGTAAAGTTTATACGATTTTTCCTGTAAAGTGAATTCCGTTATGGTTTGATTACTCCTTTCACCTCCCTAATAATGAGTCATCTCTTTATTTATTTTATTTATTTATAGTTGATTAATTTGATTATTACACGTAGAAAAGAAGAACACGTGATTTTATCCACTATCGTTTAACAATTTATCACCGCGATTATTGCAAACACAACTTATCACTGAATTTACGTTTTTTTTGCAGCTATTTGTCTATTATTAAGTTAGTTTTACCTCTTCATATTTCCGCAAAATTAAAAAAAAAATTATATTAATAAACTCCGGACTCCCTTTTAATAAAATTACCACTATCTGTTTTCACTGAAGTTAATTAACCGTTGCTACGAGCTGGTTAGAACCAAAACTTCCAGACTTAACCGTATTCTTCCGCCGAATTCCACTGACTGGTCTTCACTCACTGACCTGTTATCAAAAAAAACTGCTTATTTAAAACGAAAATCTCCCATCAATCAAAATAAGTTCATGCAATTTTGAGTCGTATTTACCCGCTCGCCACCCACTACTCTCGCTTCCCGTCCGTTCCTCCCTTTTGCGTTTGTCACCGTACCAACCCTTGAAATCGGGGTTCCGACTATCTCGGTCTAGCAGAGTACAACAGGGGTGGACCACGCGCTCGACTCAAACTTGTCATAGGACATTTTCTCCCACTCAAAATAAATGTATTACACCGCACTACCCCTGCATACATTCTGGAATAATTTATTATTATTATCATTATTTTATAACCTAACGCGAAGGAATTTTATTTTACGCATTATTCTACGAACAATATGTATTCTCCCTTGTTTTTCCGTATTTGTGAGTGTTTAGGCCTTATACTCTGACAAACTCTCTCTTTAAACAAATAGCAACGCCCGTAAGGCTTTTCCCAGTATTAAACTCACATTTTTATTGATTTCGATTTTCATTTATGGCCATTTATCACCACCATGGCCTAATCTGTCCCTGTTATTTGCATCTCTACTAAGTAACCTCCCACATCTCATCGTCTCGTTCTCCCGAAAAAGCTAATAACTGTCAAAATGTTTTATTGATCTCTTCAAAAATCACACTCGAATTTGTAAATAAATTTAGAATTAGACAGGCCGTTAAATTTTATGCATTTGGCTAATTACTTTTTCCACTATTTTGTACGTAACCTAGAGTGGTGATTTCGGCTTAATGACCTCTTCTAAGAGCCAAAATCGTGTTACCTGTCAATCTCTTAGAACGACACTTATGCACAAGAGATTGTAAACCTTCCCCATGTCGCTCCTAATAACTGAAACGCAAAAGTTCATAATTAACCCAAAATCTACTTCCTGAACGATCTTTTTCAAAATCTCAATAGAGTCTCGGTCCCGAATTTCAACAGTTATCAATTTCTTATTTTTGGTCATCATGAAGTGAGTTATGATCAAATTCATAAGGGTCTGCATTCCATACCATGGACTTCGTGAGAACTCTCGCTCCTTCAACCAGATAAACGCCTTTAGCTCCGCCTCTCTCTCGCTATTCGTTGTGTTCAAAATAATTGTTAATTTATCATTTCCAATTTGTCCAACGTTTTACATCTCCGATAGTCTAGCACCTCCCACGCGATAATTAACCCGTATTTTATTACAGACTCCTTCAATTTCGTTTTCAAACACACCCAACAGAGGTCAGTAATATGATCGAATTTAAATATTTAAAAAAAAAATTTCCTCGTCTACTTGTTCAAACAACACTGAACCATCACAGCCTCCCTATATAAATTTTTTCCAGCGTCAAAACATGCCGTGTTTAGTCGATGGAAAAATTTGTAAACATAGGTTTTAAGGTTTTCCTTCTTCACCTTCTTTTCAAAATGTTTTGTTCCCTCTATACTTCCCCTCTCTATGACCTCTTCTCCTCTCCTCCCTCAAACAACAATTCAAAATCCACGCAAATCTTCTACTGTCTCCCCCCCCCCTCGATGATCCACTGTACTTATTTTCCTTCCCCCTTTTTTTTTTCGAACTCGTTTACTATATGTTTTCCCCAATTCGGCCCCGTCCTGGTTCCTTATCAAGTGTCTTAATCTCTGTTTCTTTGTGCTCACGATCTACTATATATCTTCACTCGTCCCAAAAAAAACTGACAGCCGCCCGTTAACACCGTTATCACTTTCTGCATTTGTTGGTCCATGCGCCACAACACTCCGTCCTTGGGTGCTTGACTGATTTCTGTTATAAGATAGAGGACGACTATCTTAAGAGGCGACCGGGTGACGTTTCTCTTTTAAAACCGAACTGTAGTTGCTTATCATTTAAACTTGTAAATACGTTTTCACTTATTTTAAATTAAGGACACTTGTCAATAACACTGCACTTGCACTTTAAGTTAACGACCCCGAGGTACGCAAATGTATTTTAAATTTTTCGAAGAAAACTCCTTCATTAAGGTTTTTTCTTTGTGATGGCATTATTTATTTTTATTTACCTATTATTAACTAAATTTTTTTTTTTTTTTTTTTTTATATATATACTCTATTAATTTTATTTTTTTATTTTTATTTATACTTAAGTCCTGATGAGGCGAACATCGTTCACAAAACGTGCTAAGTGTGTATCAAATAACAGCGATGTATACAAAGGTATTTGTGTTTTAATAAAATAAATGTATTTTACTAAACGAGTTTGTCCGAAATCGTTAAAATTGCCCGTTCCGGACACCATTAATAAATGCCCTGTACGCAACTTAGACAATGTATCCTTTCAATACCGAAACGTATTAACATAAAGCGCATTCTGAAAAAAAATACATTCTAACTCTGCCAGTAGTAAAATCGGAGATGCACAAATCTCAATATTTCGCCACTCATAATCCCGACGTGTCTCCCCTTAATGTAGGTCGAACCATTACGGATTCCATCCTGTACACACTATTGAAAAAAGGTCCCAAATTCCGATGCCGACCTTTTTTTTTGTCGTCTTTTTGTCATTCGAGATGAATGATGAATGCGTTTTTATTTGTTTGTTTAAATAACTTTCGCCAACTGAAGGTCTCCCCTAAAACGAGACAAACCTTATCGTAAATTTAACAAATACTGAGGTTTGATGGCACCATGGAATGTCCTTTTTAACTGATAAGGAAGGCCGACTGTCAACCTTAAAATTCAAACCTTTAAGTAGGTACGTAATTATTTTTCGTTTTTTTTTCTCTTTTAACCTCGCACAAAATTTGAATTTAAATTTTTCAGATACGCTTTGTCTGTAACATGGTTTATCTGATCAATATGTATAAATACAACAATTCTCTGCGCAATTTTTTTCTTTCCAAACTATTCACTAATCTTTTCGTATCAATAATTGAATATTAAAAATCTATTGATATTTTAATTTTACCATTATAGAACCAATTTCTTCTCCTCACCTTGTAAAACCTTTTATACGTTATATAAGTCCGATAAGTCGATTATACGACACGTTATATAAGTTCAATGCACGTTATATTGGTACGTTATATAATTTCGATAAGTCGGAGGTTGATTAAAATTTTTCCTACCTTCCCCGTCTCTATCTGATTTTATTGTCTTCACGCCTAATGTCACTAGTAACGCCACGGTTTACGTAACTAAAGTTTATTCTATATGTTTTTATTCCACAGGTTCTGTTTCTTTAAACGATTCAGTTAAGACTATAATTTCGTTTAAAACCCTGTAACATTATTTTGAAATCACTGTTTTTTTTTTTTCCTTTATACGCGTATTATTTTTTTTGTTCATTTCGTAACGGCTCGATCTGCTTCAACGTAACTATCATCCTCTATCAACCAAAAATCTAAAGCTATACCTTATCGTCATAAATTTTTTTCCTCGACGAATATATCCGACTTAGCAGTTGTACTCGAGTACCAGTCATAAATCTCCGTTTTTACGGTTCGTTTACCTTTTTTTTTTGCTTGCATCTTTTCTACCCTCGCCTGCAATGGCCTACATCTTAGTCTGCCGAGGTCAAAATTCCTTAATAATATTTTGTTCTTGGTGTAATAAATTATACTAATGGTTTGTTTACATTTTTTTTTTCATTTCTAAATACAAGCTGTCTTCCGTTAGTATATCATATTTCAGTTTTAAATTTCTTGTTTTATCCTGTGCTAGAAAAGTACCGCTATCGTTTTGTAATTTCTGTTTATTCTTCGTTTCATATTATTTTATCAATGTCTTGTAATGGATTATTATTATTAGTATTTTTTATTTTGTTTATTAAGCTAACCGCGTTTGAAGTGACGTAACATAAAACTGCTCTATACAATTATAATAACATTATTTTTTTCTATTTTCGCAAGTTTTATTCCCACGAAAAGTATCCATCAATACGTTCAAAACACGTCGAAATCCTTCCAACTTGTACTACCTTTTACTCCTGGCTCGCGGCAACAGTTGTGATGGTCCCCCCCCGCTGCAAGGTTTTTTCACCCTTTCCTTTTCTCTCTTCGTCGTTGAGATCTCGGATCGGAAGGTTCAGCTACGCTGTTTTCCTGATCTCGTTTTCCCAACCCCTGTGATGCGAACACAGTAAAGCAAGGTTGTTCTGGGAAATCTTACAATAAACCCTTTACTTCACGTTGTGATTGATTTTTGTTTCGAAGCCTCCAGATTATTTGGAGTAGGAATTTAATGTATTTACTATTTCTCGTGGTAACTTTCGACTCTTTAAAAGGCGTGGAAGAATTTTTTCTGTTGTTTTCTCAAACGCATGAAGGATACGCCCTGTCTAACTGCCCTACACTATCGATGCCTATGGCCCTAACTGTATACTCCCTGTAGAGTCCCCGTTCCCCGCTATAGTGATCCCTTTTGCACCTAAATCAATTAAATTACAATACAAGTTCATTATTTACTTTAATTTAAATGTACGTACCTAGAGGTGCCTCTCTACGGCCGAGTAGGCTGCTCCCGCGACTCCCAATCTGAAATACCTATCCTATGCATAACTGTTAGAAATATTGTTATTGTTAGTAGCACCAATTTACGACAGAACTAGGGGATTTTAAGGAAGTGATAAAAGGAAAGGAAGGAGAAATTCTTTGCAAACTAGTATTGGCTCCTCCGCTAACCAAGTTGACCGAGTGGGCAGTTCTCCGGACACAACTATCCCGCCAATGCATGTCTGAGCTATACCCCGGTATCTGGCGGATCTCTTGGACGATCACCCTGACATACCCGGACTCACTCATGCCAGAGGAAGAACAGCAGGCTTTCAAACCGTTCCCAGTCAACTCCAATACGCATTACGCCTCCAGATTACTACTTTACTGGCTCTAAAAGGGGTATTTCCATTTCGTCCCTTGTCATGACTCTATCCGCGGGCAAGTGGCGCGAAGCTGTGAGGCAGACCGTCAAAGCCGACCGTCTTCGCCTTTCCACCTCCAATAGTTGACATAAGGCGCACTTTGTGGGCCTTACGTTTACTTTTGGGTTGACACAGATGAGAGAATGCAACAACGTTACAGAATTTTCCCGCAAGATACCTTGTTAACGGTCTCCTCCACTCAACCTTGCAGGCTTCCCGTGATGTCTAAAGTCAAACGCCTCCGTCAGCGAATCGTGCCCATGACATACAATTCGGCATCCCTGGTACATAACCTTTCGCGCCCGTTCGCTCGACACGATCCCGCGAAAGGGAATGACCTCCGACATAGCGCGTGACCCGCCCAGTCTGTGGCTGGTACCTCTCCCTCTTCGTAACTTGGTAATGTTGGAAAACCCTTACCATCTGACATACGTATTCCACTTACGTATAGTCTCAGTACCATCGTATACATTCCACAAACGTGAAAATTTAATTCACGCAATACAACAGGTAGAAATTTCGCAGATAAACAGGTTGATATAATGTTATACATGCATAGAATCGTGAATCTGGTTCTCACGCCCTCCTCCTGTCGAAGTCTGCGCCAAACTGTCAGCCAACGCCTGCAATTGGGTAAGTTGTACTGTCAAAATTTCATCAATTCGATTGGGGTTACCATCGTAGTCTTATTGCCTCTGCGTTCCTAGGTACTTGTAAGAACCATTTTTTGCTGCTGTTCCGTTCCTAGCATCCAGCTGTTAGGCGACGGTTCGGGTTTGAACCCGGGTGATAACGGTGAAGAGAAAAAAACCTGACCGACACGCACATTTATAGTGAACAATAGTTCAATAGGCTGCTTCATTCTTGCGGTCAGCACGTCCTGTAATTTAAACTATGGAGTTGTAATTCGACTTACCGAGAGTGATTGATAACTGTACCCTTTATCCTAGCGGGAATACACGCTCGTTGTGATTTTGGATCTGCACCTGTTATAACCTGTGGGAAAACAAAGAAACCCTTTCCACCTCCCTACGACCATTCCCCCCCCCCCTGTTATGTAATGTCCTGAAATCTATACTCTGTTCGATCATCTGTAGTTATCATCTTTTGTTATAGCTTCCGTCAAGCGGTATATTTATTATTAAAGCCCAAATTAATCTACGTAAAGTTTATACGATTTTTCCTGTAAAGTGAATTCCGTTATGGTTTGATTACTCCTTTCACCTCCCTAATAATGAGTCATCTCTTTATTTATTTTATTTATTTATAGTTGATTAATTTGATTATTACACGTAGAAAAGAAGAACACGTGATTTTATCCACTATCGTTTAACAATTTATCACCGCGATTATTGCAAACACAACTTATCACTGAATTTACGTTTTTTTTGCAGCTATTTGTCTATTATTAAGTTAGTTTTACCTCTTCATATTTCCGCAAAATTAAAAAAAAAATTATATTAATAAACTCCGGACTCCCTTTTAATAAAATTACCACTATCTGTTTTCACTGAAGTTAATTAACCGTTGCTACGAGCTGGTTAGAACCAAAACTTCCAGACTTAACCGTATTCTTCCGCCGAATTCCACTGACTGGTCTTCACTCACTGACCTGTTATCAAAAAAAACTGCTTATTTAAAACGAAAATCTCCCATCAATCAAAATAAGTTCATGCAATTTTGAGTCGTATTTACCCGCTCGCCACCCACTACTCTCGCTTCCCGTCCGTTCCTCCCTTTTGCGTTTGTCACCGTACCAACCCTTGAAATCGGGGTTCCGACTATCTCGGTCTAGCAGAGTACAACAGGGGTGGACCACGCGCTCGACTCAAACTTGTCATAGGACATTTTCTCCCACTCAAAATAAATGTATTACACCGCACTACCCCTGCATACATTCTGGAATAATTTATTATTATTATCATTATTTTATAACCTAACGCGAAGGAATTTTATTTTACGCATTATTCTACGAACAATATGTATTCTCCCTTGTTTTTCCGTATTTGTGAGTGTTTAGGCCTTATACTCTGACAAACTCTCTCTTTAAACAAATAGCAACGCCCGTAAGGCTTTTCCCAGTATTAAACTCACATTTTTATTGATTTCGATTTTCATTTATGGCCATTTATCACCACCATGGCCTAATCTGTCCCTGTTATTTGCATCTCTACTAAGTAACCTCCCACATCTCATCGTCTCGTTCTCCCGAAAAAGCTAATAACTGTCAAAATGTTTTATTGATCTCTTCAAAAATCACACTCGAATTTGTAAATAAATTTAGAATTAGACAGGCCGTTAAATTTTATGCATTTGGCTAATTACTTTTTCCACTATTTTGTACGTAACCTAGAGTGGTGATTTCGGCTTAATGACCTCTTCTAAGAGCCAAAATCGTGTTACCTGTCAATCTCTTAGAACGACACTTATGCACAAGAGATTGTAAACCTTCCCCATGTCGCTCCTAATAACTGAAACGCAAAAGTTCATAATTAACCCAAAATCTACTTCCTGAACGATCTTTTTCAAAATCTCAATAGAGTCTCGGTCCCGAATTTCAACAGTTATCAATTTCTTATTTTTGGTCATCATGAAGTGAGTTATGATCAAATTCATAAGGGTCTGCATTCCATACCATGGACTTCGTGAGAACTCTCGCTCCTTCAACCAGATAAACGCCTTTAGCTCCGCCTCTCTCTCGCTATTCGTTGTGTTCAAAATAATTGTTAATTTATCATTTCCAATTTGTCCAACGTTTTACATCTCCGATAGTCTAGCACCTCCCACGCGATAATTAACCCGTATTTTATTACAGACTCCTTCAATTTCGTTTTCAAACACACCCAACAGAGGTCAGTAATATGATCGAATTTAAATATTTAAAAAAAAAATTTCCTCGTCTACTTGTTCAAACAACACTGAACCATCACAGTGGTGCCACTGTGACGCTTGGAA
>OW386552.1:10179541-10213757 GCA_936435175.1 Glyphotaelius pellucidus
GTGGCGGACTAATGGGGGGGAAGGGGCGACCCGCCCCGAGCCTCTGGTGCAGGGGGGCCTTCAAACGCCTCCATGTTCTCTTGATCAAATCCTATTCAAGGCTTTAAGGCGATCCCATAGTTCAGGAAAAAATTGAAATCGGAATTCACGCCCCTTTATGGAAAGAGTTTAAATTACTTTTTTGAGATAAAGCTTTTGGAAAGGTTGGAAAATGATTGAGAATTTTTTATTACAGGTTGATTTCGTAAAGGCCCGAAAAAATATTTACTCCTTTTTTACGCATTTTTTATTGTAATAAAACGGAAATTTAGAATTGATTTCACGGAACCAAGCGACGCGGAGCCTACACGTCTATTCCTCGCTCCAGCCGAGGGCAGAATGACAGAAAACGGGTGGAGTCAGTCAGTAGTTCTTCGGTGTACGGCTTAGGGTTCACTTTGAAAATACAAATTCGTCGACTGCCGGCCGTATTGTGAAATAATAACGTAAAAATGCATATTTTATTTTATTTTGTGAAGTACTGGCCTAAATATATATATTTTTTTACGATTATCTAAAAAAAACTGTATTTGCCACATTATACAATAAAACTATATACCAAAAGGGGTTTATAAGTATGAAAGTTTGCACTTGAAAGTATTTTTATAGACCTAATACTTTATTGTTTTCTAGGCTTATTAAAAGACTTATTTAAAAAATAACCGATATTTTTAAGGGCCAAGATTTGTTCTACACGCTGTATTTAATTGAAGCATCTGAATTGAAGCATACTTCTAAGCAATTAAATTTTCAAAACAAAAACATATGATTTTGCATTATTCAATATGTCTTCATCTTAAGGCACCAGGACAATGTAAATAAAAAAAATTGTCATTTTTTAAATTTTATTTTCTGAAAGATGCATTTGTTAAGAATTTTCTCACCAATTTTTCCAAAGAAATTCGAAATTGTGAGTGGAGACACAGCGTTGTAAGTGAAACCGTTTGAAACAGTTTGCAAGTTGAATTATCCTTCAGCAAAACTTTGAATACGTTTGTCTCGAAACTTTTTTAATATGTTTTTCAACTTGGTTGACAACATATTAAAAAAACTATACATCCGATTTGCGTGCACCAATTCTTAAACTGTTACAAAATTTAGTACCTGCGGCATCATGCAGGACGAATTTCGATATCTGAAAAAAAATGGCGGACGAGCGAATCTTATTTTCAATTTTTTATGGAAAATTTTCGTTGTTGATAAAAAAAAACTAGAGGGGCGCATTTTATGAGATAATTTCTACGTGATGCCATAGTGACCAGATTTTGGAACTGTAGACTGAAGACTTGGTGCATGCAAATCGGATGTATAGTTTTTCTAAAACGTTATCAACCAGGTTGAAAAACATGGTTTCGTGAGAAACGTGTTTAAAGTTTTGCTGGAGGATAATTAAACATACAAATTTTGCTGAAGGAAGGCTGTATCAACGTCAATTTGGCGAAATTCCTTAATACATTTGGTGAGAGTTTTATTAATAAATGCATCTTTTAGAAAATAAAATGAAAAAATGACAATTTTTTTACAGTGTGCCTTAAAGCCTTGTTAAGGATTTGATCAAGAGAACATGGGGGCGTTTGAAGGCCCCCCAGGACCAGAGACCCGTGTGGACTGAATTAAAAGCTTGTATTCATCAATTTCTTAAACTAGGGAGGAGGGGCTCATCCAGCTTTGCCGCCCCGGGCCTCTGATGGGCTTAGTCTGCCACTGGATATTGGGTGTTTATTATATTGTCGATTTAGAGATGGACATGGGTACCGCCGCCTAGGAACCGTTTCAAACCTTCCTACCCAGCAACCGGAGTGAATCACACGAGTAACTGGACCAACCGGTTGTTTAAGACAGCCATTTATTTCATATGTTAAATACTGCTAGTGAAACTATGACATTCCCAATTATAAGTGTAAGGTGTAAGTCTGAAAGGAGTGGGGAAGAAAAAGAGACGGATAAATGGCGGTTGGAATATACCTGATAATACAGATAAGGTCATTTGACATGGTTCAAACCATTTCTAGTAACGTTTTGTGATTTGAAGTTATTTTATCCACGTTTTTGTTTGTGCACTTTCCTAAAGTAACCTTATGGTTTTTTTATTGATTTTTTTTCAAAATAGCTTTTTATTTTATAGGTGATGGCCATTGCGCTTTTCTTATCCTGTTGAAGAACCTCATGAATTCAAGGCCCTTTGTGACTACTGCGTGTGGCCTCTTCCCAGTGGATTTCACCCTGCTCCATAGTTTATTGGCCTCAATTGTTGCTTACTGTGTTATACTATACCAGCTTAAATAGAACTATTAACTCTTCAGGAGTTCCTGAAATGATTTAACTTTTGACGAAATAAGTTTTCTACCGGCTATAAAATTATGTCCAACATCTTGTACAAAAAATTTTTCCCAATGTCCAAGGAAATCGACCGAGGCGAATCATGCATGGAACTTTTTTTTTCCTTGTGACAGATCTTGGAAAAAAAGTTAGATTACATGTCAAAACTCATCACCTCTTTGTAGGCTTCAAGGCCGCGTATAATAGTATAAATAGGAATGCATTGTACAATACAATGAGTGACCGCGTAAGTTACTGTGTAAGCTGATCAATCTGGTGAAAATATCAATGTCCCCAGCAACGTGCAGAGTCAGGGTTTGCAGTGATCTGTCCGAGCCCTTTGAAGCTCTCCGCGGGGTGAGACAAGGGGGATGGATTGGCCTACTTTTATTCAACATAGCATTAGAAAAAGTTATTCGTGACTCAGGCATTGAGATAAGAGCCACGATATTTGACTACTTTGTGCAACTACTGGCTTGACACAATTGCGAAAACTCTCGATGCTTTACGTGACGCCTTCATAAATCTTGAAAGCTCTGCTTAAAACACGGTTCTCATAGTAAATCAGCAGAAGACCAAATACATGGCCGTAGGATGAACTCAACAAACCCCAAATTCTCTCACGTGGAAGCCAAAACTTTGAAACAGTACCAAGATTTACATACCTAGACTCCCTGATAACAAACAACAATAATACCATAGATGAGATCCAGAAGCGCACAGTGAACGCAAATCGCTGTTATTTTCGCGTACAAAACCAAATAGAATCCAGACTGCTGTCCAGAAACACCAAGATATTAGTGAACAAAACACTTATTAGACCAGTGCCCAGGTACGCAGCTGAGACGTGGGTATTAACTAAAAGGAATGAGCGAGCACTGAACGTTTTGAAAGGAGTAAACGTCCAGTGCTCGCTTTTGGACGTTTTTTTAAGGAAGTAAACGTCACTCAATTTATAAAACTGGGAAGACTTTGGTAGCTGGATCATGTGGAGAGAATGACCGAGCCTCAAGCACCTTAGTCCCTGCTGAACTCAAGACCGATAGGGCGAAGGAGCCTGGAAAGACCAAGATTAAGATGAAGCGACAACGTCTTCAAAGACATATCTACCTTGGAGCTTCTAAATAAGAGAGTACTGGCACAAAACCGAGATGAGTGGAGGAAGACTCTTGAGGAGGCAAAGATCCACCAGGGGTTGTAGACCCAAGAGTAATGATGTTGAAGTTTTCTAATAAAAACAGAAAATTTATTTATTTTTTACTAAAGTCACTTTGTTTCATGTTTATTAGTGGTTTGTGGTATATTACATGTAAAATAAATTACGTAGACTTTTCTTTGCGCTGTCAATGAAAATCGCTTATTACATAGATCGTTTTTTGTTGAGTTCACTGAAAAACCAGCACATTCATTATGAATGCGCTGGAAAATCGATGGTCGATACTATGAACACATAATTCCTTTAACGTAAGGCAAATGGCCGCAAGTCTCATTTAATCCAGTACCTTCATTCAATGATAATGCCTTTCAATTTTTATGAAAAATTGAGAAAGTAGCGACATTTCGGACTCCCTGAATGCTAAGATCACCAAGAGAATTTATCAATTTTACTAAACAACATTAAATTGATAAAGGCAGATCAAGCAATTGATCATTGACCAATAAAATTTTTAATAAATTTTTCAATATTTCAACATATAATTTGTAGGTTTTATTCACATTCGGTTTGTATTTTGTAACAGCACCGCAGGCAATTAAGTTTTCTCTACTAAACCTTAATTTTTTTAATGGTCTTCTAAAAGTGAGTTGAAATAAATTAAATTATTATTATTTAAAATTATTCAAAATTAGTTATTTTATTTTATTTTATTTATTTATTTCAACGCCATAAAATGGCTTTTACATTTAAGTGTTTGTGATACAATTATGTTATAATGTCGATCAAATGTTACACTACCTCTCTAATTTATTTCCATATTCGAAATTCGGACATTTCAATGATAAAAAAAAAAACGAATATTATAAAAATAATGACACATTTAACATCTTTTCATACCTAAGTCGTCTATCCACCCAAAAAATAAATAAAAAATTTGTTAAGGGGACCCGGTGGTCTAGCCCCCAAAAATTCGACGAATTCTTAGGATTTTTTTTTTAAATGAAAACAGTGAACAATGTCTTTCAAACTATAGATATATTAAATGACTTTAATAGTATACAAAAATATTGTTATTAAAAAAAAATAATAATTTTAAGTAGTTAAGGAATTGCGCTGAAGTTTGCCCTCCTCGTAATTGCGGACGTTGATGGGGAGTCAAGTTTTGGCTCTTTCACTTATCCGTAAACAAAAATAACAAATAAAATTATGATCAGTATGAGTGTAGTTATCGCAAAATAAAATAAAAAATTACAAAATGGCGCGTTGTTGCAAAATCGTTATTTCAAATTCGCGCAGAAAGCAGACTGTTTTTCATTATATTTTGTATGTAAAACATAGAAGCATTCAACGTAAAAACATTGTTTTTAAAATTTTTAAGTTCGTTTTAAATTTGCTAGTTTAGTAGAATGATACGGATGCTAGTGATGACTTTTGTCTTCAGGTATGTAAAGGTTGAGATGTTTGTGGAATTCACGATAATTTAACGACATTATAATGTTGAGATTTTGTTTGAGATTTGTTGAAAAACAATGACAGTTTGTTCACAAATAAAGTCTAATTACGTCTTATTCGCATTCAAATTAAATAAAATGCAAATCTTTTGTCCTAAGCGTGTGGCTGCTTTGATAACATATTACTCTTTAATTATGTGGCCCCATTGACTACCAACCTTTATACTTTTTAATATGAAATTAAATGCATTTTAGTAACTACAACTTCTGTTCTGATTCCGATCCCCCATATTGTTATATATCAATAGAATATTTATATATATTGTTATATATCAATTACAAAATAATTGGTGAGTAAAATGTATTAATAAGTGTTGTGGTAGGGATGGGGACATTGCTAGGAATTAATGAAGAGTGGGAGGAGGAAACAGACCGGACATTGAAAGGAAGCACACCTAAGAAGGGACTATTTAGATGCGTTTCCTTTAGATTAATAGTCTCAGATAAACATAATCAATTTCTTTATTTAGTTTCAATTATATATTACATTGATGGGTAAAACTTCATAAGTTAATAAAAAAATTATTCCAATAAAACTGAATATTTATTTAGACTTTCACAAAAGGTCAATATGTGTCTCATATAAATAAAATCGGATGTGTTTATCTTAGACCCTATCTTGGTTACAAATAAACTCATTAGAATTTTTAAAACATTTTAAACAGATAGAAGCCAAAAATTAACAATAGTTACATACAGAACAAGCAAATGGTTTTCAACGGTATTTTATAGCATGATTTCATGGTGTGAAAGTCGAATTTGAAATGAATCTGTACATGGGAACTCACTTTGATTAAAACCATACCCTATACGTAAAAACGGTTTTCCTCCGATTCTGGCAGAATATGATCTGTAACTAGAATTTCAAAATATATAATTATTTTATTACTGATGTAATATCTTTGGGGGGTTAATGTTAGAAGTACCTTTATCAGTTTTGTTATTATGTTATAGATATCAGAAAGTACTCTTAAACCACCCTTATTTGTATTCTAATACCTATGTCAGGTGCTCAAGATTGATAAATGGTGTATTTTCTCTTGTAAAAGTCAAATTAAAGATATCATAATATAATAAAAGTAATATTTTGATTTCTCGTTTTTTACAAAACCTTTATCCCCGAGCGATTCAGAAATTTGACATAGGCCCTTCTTACGCCCCAGATATAAAACATAATTATATATAATATACTACGCACTAAGAATATGCAAATAGCTCTCTTCCGAATTTCGAGGCATTTAAATGATAAAAAAAACAACTTTGCAACTAGAATTTTAGACTCCGCTTGGAAATTAAGCGCGGTTTCCTTCGAAATTCGTCAATAGAAAAAACCGTTATTGGAAATTAAACGGTGTATTTGGAACACCATTTTTTAATTAACTCAACACAGGTGGCCCTAAGGAAAACAATTTTCGTTTGGCCCCTGTCATTTTTAGGATACCGTGTAGAGGGTCTTTTCAGGGAAAGGAGGGAGAGGAAGTTCTGTGAAGGAAAAAGGTGTGAAGAGTGGGTAGGAATCTTTGGTGAATGTATACAGGAGTGACAAAATTATGAATCCATCCCTCCCGCTGCAGTGCGAGACGATAAAGTTTCCCCCGCCCGGATCCAGTCCGCCACGCAACTGGTGGGCAAGCGCATCCACCGCAAAGATCTGAACGTACCTCACCCGATGAACCCGGGCACCCCTGCTAAATCGCCAAACGTAGCAAACCACTTGGGATGACCTACGTCAGAGGTGTTGGTTTTCCAATCAGCAGTTTCTGAAGCGGCGCGCCATGGGAAAGTGGTGGGCAATCTACAATGTGCGTAAATATGGACTTTTTAAATTGCTCTAATTCTCATGCTTCCAATTCTTATCCTATTACCAAAGTAAAATAAAATTATCTAAACTAGACCAGGATTGGTAAGCTAATGGTTTGAAGTTAATTACGCAAGAGTATTAATCCATATAAAACGTTCGTTCTTACCTACTTCAATTACTTTAGTTTTTAAGGCAACAATAATAAAACAACTTTAAAATGATATTATGTTTTCATTCACGCACCGTTTCTGTTAGTTAAAAAAAAAAATTGTTGGGACAACACAACTCTGTCTTCGCTAGATTAATTGTATTATTTTTTCAAATGTCCCTCTAGAAAAATATTAATTTTTTTAGCAGTGGATCATTTAATATAATTCAAGTGTCAGCAACTATCTTGAATATTGAAAGAATGGCTTAAACACGAGTGAATTGTTTTTCATACAAGCTCATGGAAAGTTAATTACCTACAAATATCATCTGTCAAATAAACCGCCGCAAGAATTTTTTTAACTCTATTAGTAATGTATAACTCAAAGAGCCATGAAAAATTGGTAGTATCGGAAAATATTCATTATGCTCTTAAACCAATTGCCTATATTTTTGCTTTTCTTGGTATTCAAAGTTATTCTGACAACGGATGTGAAATTTTACGAAAAACCGCGTGGAGAAAAGCCTATTCTATAATGTGTTCATGCTGCATCTTGATTTTTTATATTTATATGATGATTGAGAAAAGAAACGTGAAAATTGAATCTCTATCGGCAATGTTTGTCACCGAACATTTATCATACTTGTTAATAATGTGTGCTACTGTACTCTCAATGTGTTTGCCAACGCTTGGTAATTCGCAAGTATTAGCAAAAAAGTTTCTGGAAAATGTTCAAAATATTGACACGCTTTTGGATCTTCCGAAAGAATGTTACAGAAAAATGCGCGCTTGGATAATATGTTTTGGTATAACTCTGACGTTAATTGTGTCTTTTACTATTACAACCGATATCGTTATATGTTATGGTCCACATACAAAAATCTACATCCCGTCGTACATCGGAATGATTGTAATGGATTTTTTAATTTTCCAATATGTACTGTATATTTGGATCGTGACCTTTCGAATGCGTGCTGTTATATCTCAACTAACGAGCTACTTTCAATTATTGCATTCGGAAACAGCTTGCATTGACTTCTCTCCTAATAATATGATGCATATGAGTAGTTGGAGAAATATTAATAAAGTGTTTTACAAAAACCATTCCCTTGAGACGTTTGGTGACAGGATTTTAAAGCTGATGTCGGTTTATGATAAATTGGCTGATAATATGGATATCATCAACTCATACTTCGGCCTTCAGGTATATTGTTGTCAATTCCTTGAACATTATTTACGTCCTTAAGCGTAATGGACTAAATTTAACTCTTAACAGTGATTAATTTTTCAATGATGGGATTTATCAATGTATTTTTTGTTTTTGTTTTAAAGAAAGACAAAGATTCCCGGGTTACGAATAACCTGACAAAACATGAAAATCTCCAACTACTTACCACCACATTAAGATTAAAATGTTGCTTGTGTCGTGGTGGAGGTATTGGTAGGACAAAGAATTGAATTCACGATGCCTAGGTGAAACCCAGACGCGGTGCCAACCCAGCTACTGACGGGGTCATTGTGTTCTTATCGTATACAATATTGCCTGATACCAACGCTTTTATAGTACACCAAGAGAAGTTGTTTTGTGTCGTGTTTTAAATTTATTACAACACAAAAACAATCTTGTAACACAAAAGAAATCTTTATAGTAAAATCTTTATATGAACCATAACATGTCTCAAAATATAAAATGTAGTTCTGCAACAATGTATAATTTCTAAAGAACTGGTATGAATCTCAAGACAACATTATATAGGAATTATTGTTAGATTCTGCTAAAGACACTTCGCTAACAATAATTTCAGCGAATCTACCTGATTTTACCACTAATTGAATCTACCTGATTTTATCACTAATTGAATCTACCTGATTTTATCACTAATTGAATCTACCTGATTTTACCACTAATTGAATCTACCTGATTTTACCACTACTTTAATCCACCTGATTTTACCACTAACTGAATCTACCTGATTTTACCACATATTGAATATACCTGATTATACCACTTATTGAATCTTCCTGATTTTACCACTAATTGAATCTATCCGATTTTACCACTATTTGAATCTACCTGATTTTACCACTAATTGAATCTATCTGATTTTACCACTATTTGAATCTACCTGATTTTACCACTACTTTAATCCACCTGATTTTACCACTAACTGAATCTACCTGATTTTACCACTTATTGAATCTACCTGATTTTACCACTAATTGAATCTTCCTGATTTTACCACTTAAAATATATCATTTTACACTCTTCTCTCCAGGTTTTATTTATAACAGGAGCAAGTTTTGCGATGATTTTACAAATAGCGAATTCATTTTTCAACATGGAAAATATCGGCGCCTGAAAAGATGTTATTATACTTTGTGCACGTCCTTCTGAGAAATGGGTTAATGAATACCTGCGAAACGAGTGTCTTTGGGATCCGAAACAACCTCTGTACAAAAATAAACATACCCAAGAAGCGGCCTACAAGACGATTATGGAAGCCATGGAAATGGAAACTGAAATGATGTTAAGAAAAAATACGCTTTTTTGATAACTTCCCTCGATTCCAAAATCGTATCTTCTTTCTTGAGGGCCTTTTCCTGTTTTGTACGCAGCTTTGATGTTGAGGTGCCATGGTTGATGTGATTCTGAAGGTTGGACGACATTAAATTTGCACAATATACAACAACTTCTTGTTTTCATACAATTTTCTTGCAATTTGTTGGCATGAATGCAAAATTCTTCAAGGCCCTATTTTTCTTAATTATAAAAATAAATTAAATTATTCTTTATTTAAAATTTATTTCTGATTAGCAATACCAACCAACAAGTTCAGACACAACAATTCCTAATTTAGGGTAACTATAATATGATTACACACAATGAAACAAAAATAAATTACACATTACAAAATACAACATGCAGAGGAAAATATTATACGACGAAATATTATATATTACTATCTGACCCCGCAAACGTTGCTTTGCCTGAATTACTTTTTTTAATTTTGATTGCATTATTAATATCGCTATTAAAAAATATGGGTTGATGGTAGAAGGGTGAAAATTTAGGGCTGTATGTATTTTTAAATGCCTCAATAAAAAAATAAAAAAATTTGTCCAAAATATAAAATAATAAAATTCGTGGTGGACCACCCTTTACTTTTAGGGATACGAAAAATAAATGTTGGCCGATTCTCAAACCAACCCGATAAGCACAAAAAATTTCATCAAAATCGGTTAAGCCGTTTCGGAGGAGTATGATAACTAACATCGTGACACGAGAATTTTATATATTAGAAGATAATGACGAAGAAAACATAGTTTTTGAAACATGTAGATAATGTTAATTAAATAGTGGTGTACACAAAGTTATTTGTTTTCATTAAATTAATAATGACGCCATAAAATGAATTTGCGAAGTTTGAAGAAAATATTATAATTTATTGGGAACTACGATGACAAATATGATGATTTTATTAATAAACTAGCAGACTCGGCCAAACGTTGCTGCGGGTAGCGATATACAACGCCATTAAACAACCTTTAGAACCAACGCCATCTGTTAATTTGCATACATATCAAATCCACACCGCCCGCTTGCCAGCACGTTTCTCGCTGCCTGAATTGAATCTTTGAATATCTCGGCTTTTCTTTACTATAATATTGTACATATAAACCTTATTTTTTAATCACTCTATTGGTGAAAACCGCATGAAAATCCGTTGTGTAGTTTAAAAGATCTAAGCGTACAGACAGCGGGAGCGACTTCATTTTATACTATGTTCAGAGAGAAATAAAACAAACTTCAACCATTAAAAAAAAATGGGTTTTGCGCGGTTATTTGTACAGTATTTAAAATGATTTAAAAACCAACGATCTGACGCCATTTGACCAGATCGCAACGCTATTTCGGAGCATTGTGGTGGGATCCACAGCTATTGTTACGTAATTTATTTATTTATTTGGGTATACTAGGTCAATGTTTATAAACCTCTTTTTAAGAGCTTTTACATATAAAGCATAGTTAGAAAATTACATATTTATTGTACATAACTGAACTGACTCAATAACAATATTTTTAATTTGTTTAAAGATAAATTGAAGATGTACATTGACTTGGTATAATTTTTCCCCCCATTGGTATTCTGGGCAAAGAGGAATATATATGGTAGTTAGTCCCAGAATTTCTGCACTAAAATAAACCCTGACTTCTAGTATTACGAAGTGGAATTCGGAAGCTTATCAATTGAAGCAATACCGGACTATCAATTAAATCATTAGAATTTTATCTAGAAATACCAAGTCAGTGAAAATTCTAATAATATGTGTAGGTATGAATCTTTAAATCGGCCTCCTTTTCACAAAGCAAGAAAATAAAACTTTGGACATTGAATATAAATCACGCCAGAGTGCTTAAATTAATAAAAAATACTATAGTCAAACAGATACCAAACGGGGAAGAACGTTCTTCCCCGTTTGAAATTTTGGGAGTGCACTTGGAATCTGTTTGACTACAGCATTTAATTTTGCCTGTTACTATTATAGAAAAAAATGTGGACTGGAATTTCTCATAATCCATACTAATATTATAAATGCGAAACTGCTCGAGTTTGTTTATGACCTTTTCACGCATAACACAATATAAAAACTTTAATAATTCTTTCACCAATAGAAAGCTAAATTATATGCGCAGACTATATTTTGTATATTATGGTAAGCTCTGGCGTAATGAAATTATAAATATTAATATATTATATTTGTTATACGTTTTCTGTTGATATTTTGAACATGTGTATTGGCTAAAAATATGGGCGACACCAGGAAGCACAATAACACCCTGTATAAACTGCCGATATCTCCTTATTTTTCAATATCTTTGGACTGCATCAATATTATAAGGTAAGCTGTTACGGTGGCTGCTATACTTGATAAAAGTGTGTATTCTATGGTGAATAATTTACA
This sequence comes from Glyphotaelius pellucidus, assembly GCA_936435175.1. Taxonomy (NCBI): domain Eukaryota; kingdom Metazoa; phylum Arthropoda; class Insecta; order Trichoptera; family Limnephilidae; genus Glyphotaelius; species Glyphotaelius pellucidus. The sequence goes on from OW386552.1 coordinate 10,191,481, forward strand.
GGCAGTAAAATGGGGATATCGGCGAGCAACCAGGTTAGACCACATGGAAATTCTGTCAGTGCCACCTAAAAAAAATAATAATTAAAAATTCTATTTTCTCTAGAGTCTCTTCAGAAAAGAAACTGAGACACAAGAAACACAAGAGACACGAGAGACACAAGAGACTCAAGACACACAAGAGAAACAAGAGACAAAAGAGACTCAAGAGACACTAGAGACAAAAGAGACAAAAGAGACACAAGAGACACAAGAGACACAAGAGACACAAGAGACACGTGAGACACAAGAGACACAAGAGACACAAGAGACACAAGAGACACAAGAGACACAAGAAACATAAAGGACACAAAAGACACAAGACACACAAGATAAACAACAGACACAAGAGACATAAGAGACACAAGAGACACAAGAGACACAAGAGACACAAGAGATACAAGAGACACAAAAGACACAAGAAACATAAAGGACACAAGAGACACAAGACACACAAGAGAAACAACAGACACAAGAGACATAAGAGACACAAGAGACACAAGAGATACAAGAGACACAAGAGACAAAATAGACATAAGAGTCACAAAAGACACAAAAGACACAGAAGAAACAAGAGAAACGAGAGACACAAGAGACTCTAGAGACTTTTGTAGTGATTATTGATGTGTGGAGAATGGAGAATGACATTAGCCCCTTCCCACAAAACTTATTTGTAAGGTTAATGTACGTTTTACCATTTATTTTTGCTGATACCAAAGAATCCAGGATTCGTGAAGTCCTCTTGGCTTCAGCTACTACCATCTCGCAGGCAGCCGTCATACACACGAGAGTGAGGATGTCATAGAGGGCATAAAAGCACTCACTCACAACTGCGAAAACATAACGATTCTGGAAATACTTTAAATCTTTGAAACGGAATATAATACCCACATATTTAAAAACATAAAATATTATTGTTCAATGTCTATTACTTGGCAGATATTACCTCTTTTTCCATACCGTATCTTGTAGCAGAAAACAAAGATCGTAATACAGAAACCATTCCGTTGACAGTAATAAGCAAATTCTGAAAAAAAAATGGAAATTAAAAAAAAATACCTTTAAATTCCACCTGTTAAAGAAAGCGAGTAAACAAATACACGCCCGCGGCACGGCGTATGCGTAACGTAAGGTCGAATTCGCCTTTGCGGGCCTGGAGATTCGACCTTTCCGCCGCGTTCATTTTAATTAATTCTGAAGAACGTGTTAAAAACATTTAAATGTTTCTAAATGAATACCTCCCGAAGTTATTAATTCATCGTCTAGAAAAATAAAATCTGGTGCTTACGGCTAACTTTATAGTTGAATAACTGGATATAAAGTTTTAAAATAGTTGTACGTAAGATGTATAAATAAGGTATTGTATTTATAAATTTTAAATATATAGAACTTCCCCAGGTATCGGTTGGAGTAAAAAAGTTATTTTAGTTACGCATTTGCCGGAAATGACTAAAATGTGAGTTTTGAACAAACAAAAATTATTAGGGTTGTGTACCGCCTTAATTCGGGTCTTGAAGAGGCCCGGATTAAATGAAGGACGGAAACAGATGTGAGAGTCACTTATGTGAGAATATATTTAAAAACAAGTATAAATAAATCAAATAACTAAATATTACCTGAACATTGAAAAATTCGTTAACACAATCACAATGATCACAATTCGTCATGTAAGTTTCCATCAGCATGTCAATGTCATATTTCATGATGGTGCATCTTCTTAATGTAGTTTTGGCGATAATTGACCAGGAAAATAAATATTTGAAAAGATTGTTGTCGTCGTGCTGTTCCAACTCCTTTATCTTCACTGAGATATTGTTCTTGTATTTGTTTATCAACATTATATTAATGATAAAGAATGCGATTCGTGCGAAATACATAGTAAGTACAAAGTGAATAAAAACAAGAGAGTTCATCAAGTAAAACAAATTATAAAAAGTGGAAAGAAGCATTTGTTTTGTAGTGAACAAATATGAAAATGCGTATGTATCAAAAGCAAACATCGCAAACAAAAATAGTAAAACTAATACTGTAAAATTATTCACAAAAGTACGAATAAGTTTATAAGTTGCAGGGGCATTAAGGCCAAGAACTGTGGCGATGTCTTTGTTTCTAGCTACAAATATTGCATATTGATTCTTCGAATGAAAAGCGCTTATGGAAATATTGCCCAAGCTTGTCAATAGATGAATAATGACATAAAGAAATTCTATAATGGTGAGGCTAGTGTGAACACTTTTAAACCTTTCCAACTTCTCCGTTAAACCAATTCCTGTCACGACAATTAGTAGAGTGGCCATTCCCGCAGAGTGTAGTTTATTTCTCCAGCTATTGGCTGCTGTACGTTGCATTGCAAACACAGCTTGCATCCGAAAAAGAGGCTTCATGGCATATTGGATATTGTATTTACTAGTTAATTTATCCGATTCGTTCCCAATAATTTGGTTTTCATTAGAGATTGATAGAATACTCAAATGTTTCACGGATTCACCCATTGTTAACATCGCCTGTTCACTCCAACACAAAACGATTAAAACATAATGAGAAACTAGGTAAAAGGAATAAATGTAATTGAATATGAAAGAGAAAGAAAACTAAGTTATTAGCAAAAAAAGACTTTTATCATCACATTAGACATACTTAGATATTGTAAGTGGATATTAAATAGCATTCATTTCGTAAGTGGTTCTGCCCATCTAATGTGTCATTTGTTTTAGGTCACCGTGGTCGAGGGGTAAGGCTCTTGACTCACAATCCGAAGGTCTTGGGATTGTATCCCGACGTGCGCAAATTAATTTTATTTGTTTAATTTGTGCTATTTTACAATAATTAATGAATTTAAAATAATATATTATATATTTGCGGCACGTTTCAGAGTGGAAGATACTCTCAGTATCGCCCTGGTGTAAGACCACCATTCAGAATTGAAACGTTGCTTGAAACGTGTTTGGTGACCAGATCTGAATCGCCAGGTACTTCCCCACCTTCCTTTTCCCCATCTCCTTTCCCTCCCTAATACCCCACAAAATACCCCAATACTTCACAAAATACCCCAATTGGGGATGCCATATCTCACTGGCACCAGACGGGAGCAGCTGGGACTCTTGTGCGGTATTCATATAAAAATTTAAAACAATACATACTCTATTTTCGGCACGTTCAGAGTGGAAGTTACCCTCAGTATCGCCCTGGTGTAAGACCACCATTCAGAATTGAAACGTTGCTTGAAATGGATTTAGCCGTTTTGTTTGGTGAGCAGATCTGAACTGCCAAGTACTCCCCCTTTTTCCTCTTTCCTAACTTCTTTCCCTCTCTTATACATACTTTCAGCTTCACAACATACCACAATTGGCCATAGCCTCACTGGCTCCAGACGGAAGCAGCTGGGACTCACATAAAGGATAACTCGCGAGATATTCACATAAAAAAGGTCGTTTATTTACAGTTAAATGAAGTTTCAATTCCTTTTTTTTCATGACTTTTCAAACTTAACCGTCATTATTTTACTTACTTTTGCTTGTCGAATTTTACAACTCTAACTAGTAAGAAACCTCTTTAGATAACGTAATCCATCTTTATACCGTTGAAGAATTATTGTGCATCAAAATGGCAACTGAAATGATGAAATGATATTATAGACAGCCCTGATTCACCAAGCCTAATTTCCTTCCATATATCATCAACTGGAAATAGTCGAACAAAATTTATTTTTAATTACACAACAATATCAAGACGGAGTCTTTTATATACTAACTTGAACCTAGTAGATTGTATGCAGTTGGTAATACTTTCTTCGAAATACTAGAATGTGTTCAATTGGATGAAATTTAGTTAACCACTCCGGTACATCACATTTGTGCAAGTTTTTTTGTCGAACTGTCAGATTTATAAAAAAATTGTGTTATTTCCGCTTCGCAATTAAATCTCAATAAATTAAATATTTTTTAACGTAACCAAATACTTAAAACTGTTTTTGAAAGGTTATAAAATAAGCTTTCAAATTGTATTATTACAAATAAATATTAACATTTGTAAATATTAAAATTTAGAATGCAAAAAAATAAATAATTTAAAAATGACTCACAAAATTTAGAATGCAAAAAAAAAATATAAAAATGACTCACGTTAGTTTTTATGTGAAAACGGTACTAAAATCACGGATTAAGTAAAAAAAAAAAAAACACTTATTTTATCGTACAAATGAATAATAAACAATTTTGTCACCTTGCATTTATTAACAAAAATATTTAATAAAAAATTAACTCTGGCATGTTTTTAGGTTTTCACGGCCAAAAGTATTTTTGTTATTTATTTAGGGCTGATGAGCACTGATGATGGACACTGTAACGCTGTCCGAAACGTTGGCTAAAGGAGGTAGCGAAACACGGCATAACACCCCAAAAATAAATAACAAAAAATTAACTCTGTTAAATGGCGCGTATGCAACTTGGCGAGTGAAAATTTTATCTACAAAATAAGTATATTGTACTTATATATCTATGGACAACGTTAATAGAGATGTGAAGCGTGATTTATTGTAGATATTTATTTGTTATATGGTTATAACTAGAACAAAAACGGAGTTATAAGGATTTCTGTGGGAACACACGCGTTAGGTAGTAAACAAGCTTATTGTACTTGACTGCTATTGTTATATTGTCGTGTTAACAAGCTAAGGGGTCGGAGTAGTTGTTAAAGAAGGCAATAAAAACAAACCTCGTAAATAAATACTAGTATTTGCTTTTATTATTCTTCTGCTTGTGTTCGGTAGGTCATCGGCATATTTGTTAAATTTTAAAACAAAATTTTGTATCATACAACATACATTTCAAATCATACAATCATGCATTAAAATAAATCAATTAATTATTTGGGAAAGCTACTTTTTAGAATTTTAATTTTAATTTGTTTTGTGACGAAAATACTTCAGTTTGTCTATTTATTTACGGTCTTACAAACTAATATATTTAAAAAAAAATACATTCTTGTTTTGCTTAGACATTATTGAAAAATTACAAATACTCATGATCAAACAATAATTTCCTTAAGTACCTACATAATTTTAATTGTTTTATCATCACGAGTTTGAGCATTTTTGAATGTGGGTATTTATCAAAGCAAATTTGGAATGAAATAAAATCGATATTGAGTCATTATGTTAAAATGCTGGTATGGAGAAAAATTAATGTTTCTCGTCGGAACCGCCTTGAACCGTTGCAAGGGTACAATCGCAAGATCATCGTTCGACGAAATTTAAATTCTCGGCCGCTGATTAATGGCTCTTAATGAAATGAAAAAACCTTTTTTTTATAAAGAAGTTTTTTATTGTTAAAAAAAAATCCTGTTAAAAAAAATGTTATGTAAGTATGTTTCACTAAAATATCTTCATTATCATCTTCGTCGTCGTCGTCGTATTGTTCGTCTTTCTCCGCCAGAGTGCAGTAGCGCTGCTTTCGTTACTGGCGGTAAGAATGAGAACCCTTCACCCTTTTGATGAAAAAGAGAACTACTGAATTCGCTGAAGCTTACTCCAAGCTCACCATAAGCCCCAGCAACGCCGGGCACGTGACAGGGGGTCCTTCTTCATTCTACGCGACAAATAGTAAATATTGTTTGTATTTTGATAACAACTGGAATACAATATTTTTCCCATAATGCTTTGTACAACTTCAGAATATTATGGTAGTCGTCCTCTTTAAGAAGCTCATCTGGTATAGAATAACGGTGTATGTAGCAACGGTAGCTACCAGACTATGGAGAAGGGTGCAGTCCACAGGGAAGAGGCCGCACGCAGTAGCCACAAAGGGCCTGGACTCCATCAGGCTTTCAAAAAGTACCAGAAAATCGCGGTGGCGATCATCTTAAATGAGAAGAGAAAAATTAATTAATCTGAACTTCGTACCAACATGCACATTTATTAAAGTGCTCGCCTGTAGTTTGTTTGACATCAGTTTCGTTGTGATATTATACGTATTCTATAGTATTTTTAAATATAAATTAAACCAAAGCAACCTTTGACAAACAAATACAAACGTCTCCTCATTCCAAAAGGCACAGAAACTCGGAAGGTCTCCAAGACGTTGGCGTCCCACATGGATCGGTTCTGCACCTGACTTTGTTTTGGTTGCATATCATTGACCTTTCGTTGTAAGCAATAAGTAATTGTTGTAGCAATGAATGTTCAGACCATGATAGTTTTTTGTTCGACAAGCTCCTAAAAGATGCAGAAACTTCAACGAGTCGAAGAGCTCTGAAGCATGGAATACATAATTTTACTCTTGATGTGAGAATAGCATCATTGACTTTAATCTTTTAAAGACGTCAATACGTCTGATTAGGATAAAGGAATCTATCTTACGATTCTCCTACAATATTTGTATTGTCTTCTATACTTTTGTGTTACTTGTAATATCTTTTACTTTTTTTCTCCCTAAAACAACTGATATAAATTGTTAAAATAAATCAAATATACACCTACTTCTTATTGTCCTGTCGAGAATCATCTTGTTGATGATCATAATTCCTCTTTTATTTTCATAAATCATTGTTTCTACAGGAATGATTATCAAAGACATCACTAGGAAGAAATGAAAGTACCAGTTTACTCCTGCCCATAAGAAGTTAGTGGACTAAAAATATTGTTGTTAATATAAATTAGAACATTTAAATAAGGGTATTTCAAACTTCATAATATTTGATTGTAAATAAAATCAACGTAAACCAAAAAGGCAAATGAAAGGGCTTGTCCAAAAGATATTATTCCTTTTAAATGCCCTTCTTTATTACTGACAATTTGATTGTCTACCGACATTAATGTGAGTTAGAAGCACCCCAAGTAAGACATTAAAATTCAGGTTCGTATAATTAATCACAAAAAAGTTAATTAATGAGTATCCTCATTTAGTTAATCATGTGAAATAAAGTCACTTACAATTACACCAACGTTCGCCTGCTCGATAAATACATTTGCTCCTTGCAAAATGGACCAAAAACATGTGCCTATTGTGAATAAAACCTGAAGAAAAACATAAAATGAACTCTTTTGGTTTTTTCAATAATCGCAATTTCACATTGTGAGGTCATTTAATTTAAAGAAAATGAATCACTTCGTACTCCTTGATTCTGTTGTGATAATTTATGAAAGTCTCTATATTGAAAACAATTTATTTAATAATTAATAGATTTCTTTGTAAACGACCTTTTTTTCAATAATTTCTGGTTTTCACCCTTCAAGGGTGTTCTAGGCCATCATTTCAAATAACAGAAAAAGGAAAGGTGAATTTATATATTAATTTTATTTAAATGTGCAAATTTCAGAATTATATGGAAGATTGGAGTCAAGTTCAGACTTAGAAGAGATGAGACGTTGTATGGAGGGGAAGAAATTTTAGATAAAGCTTGATAGAAGAGAGGATATTTATTTAGAGAGGGACAACCAAAAAATATGTGATCGAAAGTTTCCACATCTAGAATGTACAATCTGGGGAGTCAAGGACGTGAATTTTAAACAAGTGAGAAGGAACGGAACAATGTCCGATTCTCATTCGAATAAGAGTGGAAATTTCTTTTTTGAATTTTTTTTTTAAACCATGGTTTTGATGGGATAGTCCTTTGTATTGAGGCGTAGCAGACTCTTTTAGATTGACTAGCAATGTTCCAATACTCTGCCCAAAAATAGCGGGATCTATCTTTGATAATGGAAAAAATATCAGATAGGGGAATATGGTTTACGAGGGTAACAATGGGGTTAGACGCTCCTTGTTTTGTGGTTAATGTTTGTAAAAAACCGACAAGTTTCGTGAGCGATGCTCACTCCTCAGGGCTTAAGAGTTTTAAGTAAGCCCTCATGAAGTGACCATCGTTCACGAAACATGTCGATTTTTTATAAACATAAACGTGATTTAAACAAAGAAATCTATTAATTTTGAATTAAAATGGTGCCACAAAATAAATTTGCTGTGTTAGAAGAAATTATTTATTTTATTTTTCTTTAAACTTTAAATTATTCATTCAAAGTAATTAAAAGTATATTCAATAAAATAACATTTAAGAAATTTGAAAAAAATCATCCCTTATTCATAATATTTGAGGTGTGTAAAAGCAAAGGCAGCAATCTCCAAAATATAGGAAAAAAGTTCGAATTGAGAACCTAAAATCAATTTGAAAATCTGGTTAGTTACAAACTCAGCTTTCTCCAATCAAAATCAGAGTTTGAAAATATGTATAAAGGCAAAGATATCAATATGTTTTTAGCCTTTTTTTCCAAAAACCGAAAGTGGAGATTGCTGCCTTTGCTTCTACACACCTCATTTGCAAGTAAAATGTTGTAAGATCCTCGTTATAAGAATATTTACCTGAATACCATAATATGAGTTGATTATGTCCACGTTATCAGCCAGTTTATCATAAATCGTCATAAGCCTCAATATTACGTCATCAAACTCTACAAAAGTACTTCTTTTGTACATGAGATTATTCGTTGTGTTCCAACTAAATATTATATTATGAGGAGAAAAGTCAATGCACTCTGTTTCCGTGCATAATTTATCGGTGTATATCAGCTGAGAAATGACAGCACGCATTCGAAAAGTGACAATCCAAATATACAGAGCGTATTGAAAAATGAGAAAATCTTGTATGACTATCGCTATGTACATTGGAATAAAAGTAACTATTTGAGAATTCAACCAGAGTATTTCATCAGTCACAACGGTACATAACACATAAAAACCCAGCAAAATTGAAAGGTATATCATCGAGGAGCACATTTTCACAAAGCATCCTTTTGGAAGATCTAATAGTTTGTCAATATATTCTACATTCGTCCAATACTTCACGATTAATAATTGCGTATAGCCGAGCACTGGTAAAACGAACGAGAAACCTGCAGCACATATTACACATAAATATGACATATGATCGGTGATGGATGCTGCGAAAGTTGAAAACGAGATACCATCAAATCTGATAATCATAATGTAAGTATAGGAAGTCAATAGGCAAATTAAACTTGTTATAGAGTAAGCTTTACTTGTTGCACTTTTCCGGGTAACTTTATATCCTTTGTGAGAATGATTTTGAAAACCAAGAAGAGAGAAAATGTTATTCACTGGTTTAAGAGCGTGGTGTATATTATCTAATTCTACACTAGTTTTAGAGCTTTCCGTGCTACTTGTTTTAAAGAAATACATCACAATTATCAAATTAAAGATTTGTAGTCAGTAGAGCCAATTTGTTCCTATTGTCACATAAAATATAACCAAATACTTAGGTGATTTCCAATTTCCTTGTCTGACTGATAATTTTGTATATCCAAGAGGATTGAGTGTATTGAATTTATTTTCATAACGAACTTACACCTAAGTGGTAAGTGAGTTATGAAATAATAAGTATGACGATAATGAAAGTAGTTTTGAAATATTAAAAGGTTAACGTTGAAAAAACAACAGAATGTAAGCACCGTCATGAAACAATCCCATTTGACATGACAATTGATTAACTACAATGTTTTCAAAAGAATTCTTAAACAAACGATTCTCTCATTCTACAACGATTTATTACACATACTTTACTGTTAATATTAGATGACCTGGTGAGAATAATTTAATCTTCAATAAATATGAATCTTTACCATCCACTTAAAAATTTAGTTAGCTAAAAAGAATGTCACAATAATTACTTCCGAACCAAATGTTTTAACAACTGTAAATAATTACTTCAAAATTCTACACACAAATATAAGAAGCATAAATAAAAATTTTGATGAATTGCAAATTCTGTTAAAACATATCGGACTCCGCTTTGACATTTTAATTCTAACTGAATGTTGGATAAACGAAAAATTTTCACCGATGGAAATTGGAGGATATACTACCTACTCAACCTTAACTAGCAATAAACAAAATGATGGCGTATTTGTGTATGTAAAAAATGAAATAAAAGCCGAAGTAAAGTAGGCTAAAATAATAAATGCTAATTGCCTTAAAATTAAAATTGGAAAGGAATCAACTATATTAGCAATCTATCGATCACCTTCATCTTACAATTTGGATCCTTTTATTAAGTCCTTGGATGATGAACTCTCTCTACAAAAACAAACTAAAAATGTTTTTCTTATTGGAGATCTAAACATCAATATTCTGGAAAACGGTCATCCCCAAAAAAATGAATATCTGCAGACCTGCAAAACCTGCATTGACCATACTATGAGTAAAACTAAAAAACATACGCAATCTATCATATACGAATCAACAATAACTGACCATTTTACAACAATCCTAGCTATAAAACAAAACCGAAAAATGAAATAGACCGATGATAAAAGAAAAATGTGAAACAAACTGGAATGCCGTTAAGCAAAACTTGCAATGTACTGATTGAAAAAAAATACAAAATATTGACAACACAAATGAGGCATGGAATAGCTTCATTGATATAATCCAACACAACATAGTATCCAATTCCAAAAAAACTGTGAAGAAAATTTCACTTAAGAATATACACATTAAGCCTTGGATCTCACAGAATATTATAAACTGTATCCGTAAAAGAGACAAATTACATAAAAAACTTAAAGAAAATCCCTATGATATACACAAGCTACGATACTACAAAAGATATAGAAACATTTTCAAAAACATTATAAACACCACAAAAGAATCCTACTATAAAAATAAAATAGAAGCATGTAACGATAATCCCAGAAAATTGTGGCAAATTATAAATGAAGTGACCAATTCTAAATCCACCAGTAATACATCAAAAATCGATGAATTGAACATAAACAAGGTTCCCACTCTATATGCCGAAAACCCTGACAAAATTCTTAATCACGGTAATCATTTTTTTTACAAACATTGGATCAAATTTAGCAAAACAAATTACAAAATGTGTTCATGATGCAAACGAACCAAATGAAGCTTGTAATGTGGAAAGGGAACTTAATTTCAAACAAATAACCGTTGACGAAATCAAAAACATAATTACTTCCTTAAAACCAAATGTATCATCAGGGGATGAAGTAATCTCAACCAATGCAATAAAATATCTTAGTGAAGAAATTACCTTCCCACTGACCCACCTTATCAATCTATCTAAAACTAAAAGCAAATTTCCTACGTCTCTTAAAGAAGCTATTGTCATACCCATACATAAACAATGATGTAAAAATGATATCAATAACTATCGACCGATAAGCCTTCTAAGTACCCTGTCTAAAATATTGGAAAAAGTACTAAAAAAACCACTTATGATGTACCTAGAAGATAATAACATATTCTCGAAATACCAGTATGGTTTTAGACAAAACTTGAGTACTGCCGATGCCATAGACGATATCATTAGTACGATCACGAAAAGTTTAGATGGGGGAAATAAAACCTTGGCAATCTTTATAGACCTGCAAAAGGCCTTTGATACGATAGACCATAAAATCCTTTTCAAGAAACTTAAAACAATTGGGATGTCAAACACAACTTTTAATCTGCTAATAAGTTACATGACAGAACGTTCACAGTGTGTTAAAATTGAAAAGCGTAAAAGTAAGCCTCTCCCAATCAAATATGGTGTGCCGCAAGGAAGTGTCTTAGGACCTCTATTATTTTTGATATATATAAATGATATATGCAACTTAAACACCAAAGGAACTATTAGTTTTGCCGACGACACTGTAATTTTATTTAATGGAAGTGATTGGGTAACCACTTACAAAGAAGCTGAACACGGGCTTGTACTTCTGCAAAAATGGCTTAAGCAAAACTCACTTACACTCAATGTTAATAAAACTAAATATTTAACCTTTTCTATAACGGCCAGAGGTCAACCAGCTGAGGATTATGCTCTCAAATAACACGATTGGCAAGGAAGAAACCTAACGCAATTATGTCACTGCCCCACCATAACACACTCTATAAATATAAAATATCTCAGCATTGAAATCGATGAAAATCTTCGATGGAACTCTCACATAAATAGCATTACAAAGAAATTAACAAAGCTCATGTACTACTTTAGAAACATACGCAATATATTAAATAAAAATTATCTATATAAAGTCTACTACGCTCTTTGCCAATCACGCATAGAATATGGGATTATTGGATGGGGATCTGCCTCAAACATTCACATGAACCAGCTCGTCAAAACGCAAAAAGCAATAATAAAAATAATCCTTAAGGTACCCTTTTTAACTCCATCAAAAGAAATTTTTAAAAAATTCAATGTGTTCAGCATTATAAAACTGTACGCAAAAAATGCACTACTTAAATTTAAAGAAAAAAAAGAGTACCTTGATGACCAACACACCTAAACTACAAGGACAAAATCATCAAATCTACTAAACATTCCAAAATTAAATACAACTTTTGGTCAGAAAAATCATCATTTCCATGCTACAAAATTATACAATGCCTTCCAATCGAAATTAAAAACACCATGGAGATGCTAAAGTTCAAAAAAGATATCAAATTATGGCTAACTAAACACGAAGATGAGGAAATCATAAAAATTATAAAATAACACCAACGCAACTTACAGATAAAAAACATAAACACTTTTAAGCTTGTCTATTTCTATTTTGTGGAAACGAACAAATTAGATGAGGAGGAATTTATGACCAACACCCATACAACAACCTTCAGTCCGCCTCGGAACAGGAAAACCTAGTGAGGAGGACTGAGAACAAAATACTTCATTCTATATGTTTTTAATTTACCTCATATTGTATTTTTTACCTTACTTGATATTGTCGTTAAATAAAAAAAATAAAATGCGAAACTGCTGTGATGAATCGTAATGCCCACCCACACCTACGCTTTGGGAGGAGAAATATTTTCACGTTCAAGTGCCTGCGAAGATTTTTTTTTTAATATCGTGTAAATTATAGGTTCATCCAATAACGGCTAATAATCAATACAAGAGACACGTGGACTTTTATCACGATGGGCGACCTTCATTTTCGTTCCCACAGGAATTAAAGTTGAACGAACTTTATTTTAAACAGAATCAAAGACAAAGAAATGAATGTTTATTGGCCCTGAAGGGTGTTTATATAGAGTGGGCTTGAAAACATGAGAATCTATTACACGAACAAAAGGTACACTTGATTGAGGTGGACTAGACTTGATAAAGGTAGATTAACACAACAGACGACGAAGAGTACTTTAGAAAAAAACCGATTATATTTGACAGTGCGGCCGTTAAAAATTGAATTACAACCAAGTGCGTAAAAATTCTAATATAAACAGAATTCAATTAATGAAGATTTATTTCAAAATATTTTAAACATAAGAAGGCGTTTAACAAGTTTGAAGAGAAATAATCCGGCCCTTGTCGTTAGTGAGGGAAGAATTAGCGGCGGGGACGGTTGATCGTGAACAATTCGTTGCCTTTTTTTTTTTAACTTAAATCAAAGTGTAAAATCCAGTGAATTTATATTCGATGTTTCTGTACGAATTAAAGATAATTGAAGAGTGGTCTTTAAACACTTATAAAAAATTTGTGTCTTAAAATATAAATAGGATTTCGGAATAATAATAACATAATTAAAACTTTAGAAATCCGATTTACTACAATTTAATTTACATTTGTGAGAGAATAATAATCATGAGATAGATAAGCGGCATATAATTGAAAAATAATTTAATTTCACTATGAGTTTACAAAGGAAGATAATAATAATAAAATTTAGAATTTTATATCTAAAATAAAGTTTTGATTGCGACTAAGAAGTCCGGCTGAAATAAATTATAGAGTATTAACGAAATATTAAACAATTAAAACTTTGGTTTTAAAACAAATAAAATAACGTCAGTGAAATAAATAAATAATAATAACGAATTGCTCGAAAGCGATAGTGATTTAATAAGATGGTCAAATTTTCATTACAAATTAAATACCGAGTTGATTATGAGTGATGATAATAAATCAATGCTAGGAGAAAATCAGAGGTTTTAACATAATCTAATAATACCCAAGTGAAAATTTAAATAGAATCGTTTTTTTTTTAATCCAATTCTAGCAGGGAGAAGGTTTTAGACATAGTCTAAAATATACAAGTAAAAGATTTTTTTATAGTATCGATTATTTTTTTTAATCAAAAAAAGATCTAATATTAAAAAATGCGATTAAAATTTTTAAACACCAAAAGGGAAATTTGCAGAATTTTGGTAAGTTTTTTTATCAGTAAACTATTTACAGGTTCTTGGAGATAATGCAGAGCAAGCAGTCACACTTATTTATAAAATTTGCGAACAGAGCATGTCGGTAACTAACAATTTTAATAACAGCAACAAATAAATACCTATCCAAGGAGTCGGGTCAATCCCATCAGACATAACATGAATTTCATATTTGAACTTAAATAATTTGTTCCTTAATCGGATTGATCTAAGAATCTTTTAGAAAAATCACGTATTCTAGGGCAGTAGGACATCCAGCAAACACATGGTTTATTATAAACAAAACATTGACATTCTTTTATTTTGTTTATTTAGAACGAGTTGGGGAGCAGCGTGTTTGGAGACAAGTTTATTAATTATATTTTTGCGATAAACTTTCGGTCGATATGTGAAAATTTAAAATTTAAAAATTAAATTTATCAAAATTGAAATTAGAACTTTGTAAATAACGTTGCCTTTCTAGTTATCTAGGTGAATACCTACTACTTCATGAGGAGGGTTTCCTCAATAAAAATAAAGCCAAACCAAAAACTCACTTTTCCATTTATACCTACCTAATAGGATAGGTATCCCCTATCCTTCCATACCTAAACACGTGGACTCAGTGACCACATTAAAAAGCACTGGTAGTGAATGAAGACATACAGTCCAAATCCAAAAACTTTACCCACGCAGTAAACTTCCGGATTGTTGTATGCAATTATGTGTCTCTGGGGAAGGTCAGTGTCAAACGTTCCCTGAGGGAGAGAGAAACTTTAGGCCCTGTGACGGTATTGCCAAGACGGAGGCATGCGGAGACAGGAGGAGACGTATGCGTGGAATACGCTGGCGCGGCGCTTAAAGAAAACTCTAAGTCATTTGCATATCATAGTCTTGTCGACCTTCGATTTGATGCGAGCCAACTGGAACGCTCCCTTGGCGCAATCGCAGCAGGTCTAAGAGGTGGCAGGAGTGCGATTCTGTCGGATCACGTGGGAGAATGGATACGACAAAAACAGTCGCACACCACATTCAACGCGAGTAGAGTCGTGATAAGGGATGCAATGAAATACCCCTTCTAGAATCAGTCGAGTTAAACTACCTGGAGGTGAGGAGGTTGGGATAGTTCTGAGATACGACGGAAGACCTGGTACTTATCTCTGGTACGTAAAGCTCCTATCGAAGCAAGGAATCCCGCAGAAGAGGGTAAAATCCGGTCTTTAGGTATGTGTAGCCGTGCATTGACAGAGGCCTTTTCGGAAGTCGGTCACCAGAATCTATTTGGTTAGTGGAGGAGCCAACCTTTGCAGAAAACTATTTTTTTTTATCCTTGACCCAATCCCTACACACATCCCTTCCCCAAACAATCTATTGTTTACTAACCATGAAAATAAAATTCATGTTAGGTGGAGATTTGCAGACTTCAGGTGAAAACTGAGACCTAAAATTAGGTCATATTACGCAGGTAAAGTAAATACTGTTTCATGAAATGTTTGTTATAAACTGTTAACTGTTATTCTCTTTTATTTGTATTTTAAATATAGCTGTGTTGGGGAGGAAATAAACTAAATGGATATCAGGTATGGACAAAATCTAGGACGGGGTTAGTTTATCAAACGCGTTAGAAGATATTTAAATCAATTAATTTAGAATTCTTTCACTCTTACTCTAAAGAACCGAAGTTACCACAAAACCATACATTATACTCTTTACATTTGTATGCGTTTTATTACGCGTATGGGTGTAAATCCTAAAACAAAAAATTACACAACGCAGGATACGGAGATAATGTAAACAAAAATTCAAAAATCTTGATTACTGTGTGAAATTATCACAGGGATTGCGAAAAATAGGGTTTAGATTAGCTCAGGAAAATGTAGAAGTTTGAAAAATAGGTTGAGAGAAGAGGTCTTCGCAAAAGTGCGAATGATTTAAAGTTAGACTAGAAATACCCTAAATGATGGGCAAGGTACATCATGATAGAAAGCTACGAAAACTGAAGCTACGAGGGTAGGCGCGACACAGCGCATTCGGTACCGTGATCGTACATAGGGGTAGAATCTCAACATATTTGATACAGCGTAGCCAGGGTAGATTTATCACGATTTGGTGCACGTAGGCAGGGTGTATCGTCACACTGCGTGTGTTTGTTTGTTACGCTATCACGCATAAACCAATACACCTATTTTAAAAATTCTGTCACCAATACATTATATGCGAATAATATAGGCTGTATATGATGGTAAGCTCTGGCATTATGAAATTATAAATATTAAGGGGAGGGGTGGGGGGGGAGGGGAGGGGGTGGCGAGAAGGGGTGGGGGAAGAAGGGGAGGGGGGGAGGGGAGGAGAGGGGGGGTCGGAGGGAGATAATTGATAAGTTAGTGCAAACGCTAAAATAATTCCCCCCTTACACCATGCGAGCGAAATGATGTACATAAACCCTGTACTAAAGATCCCTAATACTAACTAGCTCTTATACATCTTTGTTTTATTTCAGGTCTTATTATTAACAATATGCATAAATATTTTAAGCTGAATTGTATTAGTTTTTTTTTGTAAGCACAACTCGTACTATATCCTTTCTTTTAATTTATGTTATAATATCCCATACCTAACGAGTTGTTTGCTTTCTTATTTATTCTATTTTCTTGATTTGTAATTCATGTAATTAATATTGTGTGTATAAATTTACGTCTAATCGTGTAAAAGCCCATTAGGGCATTAATAAATATAAATAAATAAATAATAAACAAATATAATTAAAAACAGGTCGAATCACTGAAAGACTACTAGGATAATTTTTTGTTTTATTTTATCGGGAAAAAAAGATCGCATAAACTTACGGCAGCAGTATCATGTCATTTGTCCAATTTCCACTTTCCACTTTACATCGTTAAACACAGTTGTAATTTTGAAGGGGAGGGATGGGGAGGGGAGGGGAGCGGAAAAATATCTACCTACACCATTTTTTTAAGATTTCAAAGAAATGTGTTCCAAAGAAAATATAATATTAGGTTGGTACCTAGATATTTTTAGCTACCGGTTCTGTCAGAAAAATGTACTTTAAAAAAGCGTCCATTCTTTTTTCGAAAAGTCAAATAAATAAAAGTAAAATAAACAAAATGCGTAACGTCATTGTAAAACACCAACAAAGGGTATTTTTGAGAACTCGTTTGTACAAGTCCGTTTTTTAACAATAATTTTTAATTTTTGAACAATTTAAAAGTTTTTTATAAAAATGTCGTTTGACTGTGACTGTAGGAGACTATTAAACTCCAAAATAGAAGGGAAGGAATCCTCTCAGAACAATGTAGCAGGACTGCCTGGGATATTTGTCGTCATTGTGATTCTTATTGTATGTCTGCATTTAATATACGACAAGTTCCACCTCTCTCCCAATGAACCTTTTGACGATAATCGTACCCGCAGATAGAAAATTTAAATTATCGTACATATTCTAAGACTTTTTATATGAAAACACCACAAAATAACCATTGAAACTTGTCGATTTCGAACGTGATCTATTCCTGTGAAAAGTTTCCATTTCCAGTTAATTTCTTGTTAATGCTTGCTGATAGTTATCATATTATGGCTGACTCCAATAGAACATACTCCTAGAAGAAACAACTCAGCGTTCCTAAAGAAATCTACGAGGCTAGCGACCAAGTGGCTTAGCTTAATAATTAACTAACGTTTACTTAGCTCTAGGCTTAATGTACATTTCTTTACAAAGATCTTGTTTAACTGATACCAATTTGAATGAATTTTTTCAATAAATTTTCTTTTAATTTTAAACCATTGTTTCAAATCTCTTAGAATATATTGAAAACATTATAATGCATTCAAATTCTCAAAATGGTAAGTTACTCGACCCTATAGTTGGAAACTTTTCTAATATTTAAGAATGTGTTGCGCTGGACATGTTATTGTCTAACAAAATTTAAAACTAAATATCTAAGAGTGCCTAAAGCCTCGATTACATTGAGCGAGTTTACAAGCTACTAGCCATCGGCGAGTGAGATTGTCATGATGGCACACAAAACTGTCTACTCATTCAGTAGCGACAGTAGCAGCTAAAATAACGACTCCCGAGCCAACCAATTCTGTCAACATTTTGTAGAAAACTTGAAGTCGCAACTAGCGCCACACGCTAGCCAGTAGCAAAAATAACGACTCCCGTGCGAACCAATTCTGACAGTTACCAATTCAGCTGTTGGTGGGCCATCTTGAGGCAAACGCTAGCGAGTAGCGAGTAAAGTTGACCACTTCTCTATTTTTTTCGTAGGTTGTCCACTAGTTAGCTAGTAATACGATTACACTGAGGGAGCTTACTAACAAATAGTCAATTTCCCAGCTAGTAGCTTGTAAACAAGCACTATGTAATCGAGGCTTCAGTGACTTAAAATATGGCAAGTAATAAACACTATTACGTTAACAATGAAAATTTCATTCATGCACGATAAAGATAATTTTTTTTAATATTATGTGTATGTAAATAAAATAGATATAGGACCCGGTAGCGTTTACGTACTTAAAAGTTCCGTCGAATATTATATTCTACGTCACGGGTGTGATTTAGTTACAAGACAATATGCTTACACTTAAACGATTACAGAACTCTGTAGAGACGACATACTGCAAGTAGGTTGCTTCTAGCTCCTTCCCATCTTGTTCCCCCCCCCCCCCCCCCTCATGTGCCCCTTCAAACACTGAAATTGTATGGTTTAACCTTTTTCACTTATTCTACCAATGTAATACTAACTTTTTATACTAACTTTATATTTTATATGTTTTTTAAGTCTATTTTATACTTTGGGTACTTGGAAATATAGTATTTTGTTTTAATATTACCCACACTCAGGCAGTGCCTTAGTGGGTTTTCATTTCTTGTTCATACTATTTGTTATTATATATTATGTTATTATATGTATACTATGTGCTATTATACATTATATGTACAAAGAAATGAGAATAAATAAAGTAAAAAAAAAAAACTCAATGATATTGAAATATAAGGAGATATGCTATGATGTCCGTTCGACTGTCGCCGGGAGTACTACCTAATGGGAATAGCTTCAATACGGAATTTAGTTGATTTAAGTTAATTTTTGTTATTGTTTTTGGGGTGTTATGCCGTGTTTCGCTACCTCCTTCTTTAGCCAAAGATGAGCCTCATCTGCCCTGATGATGGACACTGTAACGCTGTCCAAAACGTTGGCTAAAGAAGGAGGTAGCGAAACACGGCATAACACCCCAAAAACAATAACAAAAATACTTTTTGGCCGTGAAAACCTGAAAACATACAAGATTTAAGTTAAGTTTAAGTTGTTTTTTTTTTTTTTAAAAGGAATTTAGTTGATTTTTCGAAATTGTGCAGTAGTATTTATTCGTTAACAATATAGTTTGAATATGGAAAGAATTCGTTCATTAAGTTGATTTTTTTAACGTGTGCAATAGTATTGGTTAAAAATATCGACGACACAAGGAAGCACAGCCCCACCCAGTTAAAACTTCTGATAGTCCTTCTCTTTATGTTTCAATATAATATTGGTTTTACTACAGTCATTATATCTCCTAAACTGAAAAATTCTACTAATGAACTTCTTTTAATCTACCTAAAATTATATTGCATGAAACTTTTTTTTATCTGTAATAGTTTGGCCAGTAAAAATAATTTTGTTGTAAATATATTTTTTTTGCAAAATCTTTTTTGTTTTCAAGTTGAATTTTTATTTCGTCTGAGGGAAAATGAAAAATCGTATAAAACAAAGTATTCAGCCAATTTAACCACTCGGACCCATAAGCGTGTTTTTGTGATAATATAACTTTACCAGATGACGTATGAGGCGTACGACGTATGAGGCGTACCTGACTTATTAAGAAGATTTAAAATGGTGTGTAATATTGCTTATTTATATCCTTCACACTCGTTGAAATCCACCTTAATCCATAATCGTACTGACACGAATGTTCATGAGTAGCAAGAGAGCTTGCTATTAATGAGCAATTGCCAAGTAGCATGTTTGTCAGTGATTTGAGCTCAAATGACCAAGCCCACAAATTATAGTGAATCCCAATTAGGAATACAAGGACTACAGTAGGGCACCAAAACATAGTTTATTATTTTTATAGATAACAAAAAAACATAGTGTATCATTTATGATAGTTGTATTATACATAATAATAAGTCATTTAGATGTATTTACTAATGATATGTTACTCCTTGACATGTTTTGCCTTGTAATGGAAATACTTTCTAATCGCTTTCTAAATCACTTTGGAAATACTTTCTAATCACTTTGGAAATACTTTCTATTATACACACTAATCATAATACACTAATCATACACACTAATCACGGTCATTTTGTCACTCATTTACGCAATTTTTTTTAGAGATGGCACATGATCTCAAACGACGCTTCACAGCTTAGTTCTAAATCGAAAGGACTGCAATTACCGAATCAACAATAAGTCTACAGTGTCGTCGCATAACTTTTCTCGTTTTCCCTTTGAGAAATAACATATGTGGAGAGTCAAGTGTTTTCCCAACTGACATTAAAAAAAAAACCCAAATGAAAATATTTTGCCAGCTGAATGTCAAAACAAGTTTTAGAAGTAGGCATTTATTTGAAATATTCAGACACCTACTTTGATTATTCATTACAAATATTTCATTTCCAAGCTCTATTTTTGAATGCAAGATTTTCAACAACCATGTTTTAAAACCTAGTGTTACTTAAATAATAAAATGGTTGTATTTTTACATCCATGTTTATGAAGTGACTACGGTAGTCATTGGTCAAATCTGATTGTAACCAAGATGCATGACAGTTTCTGGTGGGGTGCCAACGTTGGTGATCTGCTTTTCAGTGGACTAGTCGTGCAGAACGCTAAGGCAATGGTCCTTACCTGTCTGGTGTTTGTTATTCTGACAATTCTGTTCGAAGGGTTCAAGGTGATTTATTTGTGTTTATTTATGAACGCCCTTTTTAGAGGCTTTTACACAAGAAGAGGTTTTTTTTTAAATTTTCTCTATTCATTGCTTTAATGGTTACATAATTTATGGATTATTCGACCATCATGCTAGGCACGTGCGCGGTCGAATTAAACATCATATGTAGTTAAAACATATACTTAGTTAATAATTGTACATGGTTGTTATACATTGCTAGACTGCCTCAGTAAGAAAATTTTTGTCTTTGTTTTGTGGTGAATTGAAAATTTCAACTGACCTGGTATAATTATTTTCCTCTTTTAATATTCTGGGTATAGAGGAATCATACCGAAGTTATTCCCAACATTTCTGCAGTGAAATAAATACCGACTTTTTGTATTATGAAATGGAATCGAAAAGCTTATCGACTCTTTGCAAATACATTTTCAAAAACGGTTCCATGTAAAACAGAACAGTAACAAAACAGAGTTTGGATGAAAAAGGAACAAACAAACAAAATCCTTACCTAACCTTAACTAACTTAACCTCAGCCAACCTATTATTTTATGATGTTTTGTCACTGTTCTACTGTATCTTGTTACCATAAAAATTGTGAGGTGAAGCTCAATTAATTTGTAATCATCGCCATATCGGAATATCTGAAACTTATTGAATACTAATGATTTCTCTGCCAGGTTTTGCAATCCAAAGTGCGTAGAGATCACAGCACGAGGATGAGACGGGCGATGCAGGGAATATGTGCAGAGGATAGAACCAATCTGTTGAGAAGGTTTGAACTCAATTAATTCACAGCCAACATCTTAGATTTAAGCATGATATACTTGTCTACATCTACGATGTTACATAATTTCGCTAGTAGCAGAAATCAATAACGTAATTTATAAATAATAATAAGCATATCATATATATTTTTTTAAATTTGCTCCACACAGGAGGCCCTGAGGAAAATAATTCCCCTCAGGGCCTACGTCATATTTGGGGATGCTGCATGGAGGGTCTTTTTAGGAAAGGAAGAGGAGGTTCAGGGATGGAAAATGGTATGAGGGATGTTTAGAAATCTGGGGGTCAGTTTATCCATCCATCCCTCCATGTGGTGCAAAGCGATGTTCCTAGAAAGTACGGCTGGAT